>JANAVB010020398.1:4734263-4871052 GCA_029216955.1 Iris pallida | reverse complement strand
AAGAGTCTATCACCTTTCTAAGGTTATGCTTATTATAAATTAGATTTATTATATAATAAGATTTTTGTTCATCTATTTTTCTCTAATATGTTTATTTAATATGCTTTTTATCTTCTATCTTCTATAAAAAGTTGAAACAACGTTGTAAGAAAGCAAAATGTTGTATCATACCCTGCATTGCATATTGCACAGTAAGTATATATTCAATAATTTAGTTGTATTAAACTGCTTATAACATTTATTATATCCACGATAACTACAGGTTTATTTTGTTTAGGGAAAGGAATACAAGCTAGCCTTTGGCACAAAAGATAATATTATTGCCGAGGGGGTGGACTTTGAAAAAGTTGGACCAATGAGGAAATTCATAATGTAGATTTAGGAGAACATAATGTAAGGGCTTCAATCAAGAAAGCCCTTTCTCCTAATGCGAGCCTTCCCGTGCCCGTTTATGGGGAGGTGGAAATTGTTAAAGATGCAATTGTGTCCCTTATAGCATGGCCCAAAGAGTTTGTTATTAGTGGTATAGATGTAATATTATTTAATATGCTACTGTCAATATCTTTTTATGGAATTGTCTTAACATGAATTTGAATATGCAAAACAGGGAAAGAACATAACGCAATTTGAAGATGTTCAAACAAGGAATGATGACGATGATTGTTATATAATTGACACTTTCAAAGACATGGTAAAAACAATGGATGAAATCAATCACATTTGAATACCATTACAGAAAGAGATGTTCGAAGTTGACATATTTTGGTATCTTTCCAGAAAAGCTTTGTTGGACGTATGTTCGATGGGCTGGCTGGATGGCAATTGTATTGTTGAATATATAAAGTAAGAAATTTCATATTCTGTGTATGTTTTAGTTAATAAAGATTGACACCATATTTATGTGCTCTTTTTCTTTTTTTTCTTTTTTCTTTAGGCTTTTATATGACAAGTTTGCCTCTTGGAAATTTGTGATATTATTCACTTATTTTGGCATTAGTAACGCATCGGGGAATGAAATCTAATTTGGTTAGAGAGACTCCAAACTACAAAATGGAACCAACTATGCTTGATTCCATTCAATTACAAGGAGTAAGAAGACTTTGTCAACTAGCCATATTTACTTTCTTATTCAATACAAAATATGCTTTATTCCATTCATGTTCCCTTCCTTTCATACCGGATGCACTGGGTTTTGATTGTGATCAATCTTTCTACGTTTGTTGTTTATTAGTTGGACTCAATGATGTTCAAGCCTAGAGGAAACATTAAGTTGTTTATGAATACGTGAGTAAAACCTTAATTATCAATTCATTTATTATTATATGTGTATTCTAATATTCATATAAAATTATTTTCTACTAGTAGGCTTAACACAGCTTATATTGGTGGGAATTTTTAGCTATATAATCATCGATGTGATATTTTCTTGCTACTAAATAATAAATTTATGTAGTGCCCAAAGCAAGAAGGGGGTGCTGAATGTGGGTATTTTGTTCTCAAGTTTATAAGTGAACTTATAAAGAACTATTCTTTGCCGATCGAGACAAAGGTAAATTGTTCATGAATTTGATCCTTCATTATTTTTTTGAATTATAGAAATGTAACTATTTTTTTCCTTAACCATTAAGTTTAAAACGTTGGCAAAAAAACCAACATACACATGAGGAAATAGATGAAGTTCGATGCGAACTCATCGAATTCATTGCCACTCATATGAATACATGAGTGTTGAGGTAGTTCTTACTTGTAGATGCCCCCTTTCTTTAAAGGACTGCTAACTTGTACTTATGTTTATTTGTACTTATATAGCCTTTTTATTTACAATTTGGTCATTAGTTTCATGTTCCCGGGCTTTAATGGGCGTTGATGTTCTGTTATTAGTTTTGGATAAAGAGGAAATTATATAGCAGCTGCAAGCAGTAATACTCTAAAAATGAAGACTTCAACGATGCCTCATCTAGAAGCTTGTTCGTGTCACATTTATATACTGCATTTGCACACTTCATATTGAAATATAGACATTTAGAACTCCCACTACCAAAATAAGTCATATCAGCGACGTATTTAGCAAATAAAATAAAACGTCGCTAATATTTGGGGGTTTAGCGACGTTTATCAAAGACGTCGCTGTTCGTCACCAACAGCGACTAATAACGACGTCTAGCGGCTACAATTTGTTAAATAGGAATCTGTCGCAAGTTCGTCGGTACACGTCGCTGATATAGCGACATGTAGCGACGCATTTTAAGTAGCGTCGTCGTTTATTAAATATCAGCGATGTTTAGCGACGGCAGCGAAGGACGTCGCTAAATGTTTGATATAGGCAGCGAGGGTTTCCTTTTCGTTCATTCACAAATTTCCCTCCCCCCCCCAATTTTTCGCGCACTCCTCCTCCGCGACGCTCCTCCGACGATTTCCCTCCTCCGGCCTCCTCCTCCGCGGCTCCTCCGGCGATCTCCCTCCTCCTTCTCTTCCTCCTCCTTCCTCAGGTAGCTCTCCTCAGGTAACTCTCCCCTGTCCCCGCTTCCCATTTTCTCCTCGTCTTCTAGCTCCTCTCTCGCTTCTAGTTCGTATCCACGAGAGCGTGGACTCGCTGCGGGGGACACGAGACTCACAGTGGACTCGCCGCGGGGGACACGAGAGCGTAGACTCGCTTCTAGTTCGTGTGACACCTATTTTGTTGGTTTGGACACATCGTGTCCCACTGTGTGGACACGAGACTCACAGGGACACCTATATACTGATACTGGGAGTTTTTTGGGCATATCAACTGTCAATTTGATGTTTTGCTTGGATTAATTCTAATTTAGGGTTCGAGCCCTATTTACTGATACTGGGAGTTTTTTGGGCATTTTCAGGGTTTTGAAATGATGAATAAATTGACTAATAATTATTATCGAGCCCTATAAAATTTAGCTATGTCACGAAGGATGGATACTAATCCTGTGAATGAGTTTTCTCCTAAGTATTCTCGACAGTTGAGTATGATTTAGCTCACTGACATTACTGAAATATGGAATGATTAGTGTAGGGTATGTTGGTCAGGTTTTGGCAGAGTTGGGATATGATAGTATGCATGTTACAATTAACAAGGAATGCTGTTGACACCAAATGTTGCACGACAGGTTACTTGAGTAACCTGGAATGTTTTACCTACTGAAACAAATGGTTTGGCAAGGGTGTGTATAGGTTTCTCATCAGATGGTATAGGATTTTGCCTGCCAAGTTCTGAATAGCATTCCAGGCTACCTGCTTAGTTGAAAGTCTTAATTAGACTTTCTGTTCAGTACCCTTTGACTGAATTAAGTTGACCTGAATACCATATTTTAAATCCTAAATCTAAGTCTGCCTGTTGTTCAATTCATGACAGGTTATCTTGTTAACAGTAAATGCCTTCCTTTTTAATATGTGTGAAACTCAGAGGTAGGATAAATCCAGTACAAATTAGGGACTGTCATGTTCAGGCAATTGGTACCAGTATTTAAGACTAGTTTGATTTGTATAATTATCTGCCATTCGACTGGCGAGACAGAAATCTATGTATGACATTTGCTATAAGGAATTTGCATTAATCTACGGTACGACATCGTGATCAGGACATAGTCCCTGCAGCCATTCACTGGCGAGGCAGAAACTATGTAGCCGTAGATAAAGTTGACTGTCCTCCGATCCCCATCCCTCGGCAATGATGATACGACAACCTATCACTACATCTTTTAGTAGTAGATAATGTCTTAGTATTACATTATGTGGGTTCATCTTGATTCTGTTACATCCTTCAGATACTAGATTCGATAAGAACATATACTACACCATATGTACAGAACATAGATGATTCAAACTAATGTATGCTAGAATGAATTTTGGGTTGTGTTCTGAGCCATTCGTCCCCACACTTGGCAATTATGCATGTGAAATATATCGTTGAAGAACATAAAACTTGTGGTCGTACAATCGTCACTTGTCGTCAGTTCATGTCGGTCTTCACTTTCTGCAGTAATTATCTTAAAATGGATAAGAATTACTATCTGCAGAACCGTTTGTGGATATACAATCGTCATCCTGATGAATTATTATCTGTGTCAATCTTTACAGAATTATCTTAAAATGGATATGAATTACTATCTGCGGAACCGTTTGTGGATGTACAATCGTCATCCTGATGACATGTGCGGTGTGGAGATGAATTTATACAGGGTGTGCAACAGTTCCTGCAGTTTGCCAAGGCGTTCCCTCAGTACATGGACCGTACAAGTGTCCATGTATGAGATGTCGCAACTTGAAATATCATTCGGAAGTGGATGTGACATATCATTTGTATTCGAGGGGTTTCATGCCAAATTATTATCAGTGGACCGCACACGAGAACTTGTGCCTTTAGCCTCCGAGCCGGAGCCTTATGTGGAGCCTTATGTAGATGTCCACGAGCATGCTGATTACGACCAAGGGTGGACGAACATGGTTTTCGATGTGCGGGGCCTAGTTTCGATCCGAACAATTAATATGCAGCTGAGGAGGCACTGAATGCCAATGCTGCAAAGTTCATGGAGTTCTGGAGAATGCAAGGACTCTTTATATCCTGGTTGTGATGACCATTCACCGTTGGAGGTGATTACAAGATTGTTGAGCATAAAATCAGATTTTAACATGTCTCAAGAATGCTACAACCGAATCCTGGAGTTAATTAAAGATATATTGCCGGAGGGTGGCAAGTTACCTAAAGACTTCTACCGATCCAAGAGAATGGTGAGATCGCTCTGGATGGGGTATAAAAAATTGATGCATGTCGCAACGGATGCATGTTGTACTATAAGGACGACAAGGATGAAGACGCCTGCAGATTTTGTGGTGCCGATCGCTTCAAGGCAACTAGTACAACAAGGACTTCTGGTGCACGCAAGCCAACAGATTCGATGCACTATTTGCCTTTGACGCGCGGTTGCAGAGGTTGTTTATGGCAAAGGAGACAGCTGATAATATGAGTTGGCACAAGCGGGAACAAATAGATGGAGTACTGGATCATCCATCCGACGGGAAGCATGGAAGCACTTTGATCGAGTGTATCCCGATTTTGCTTCGGAGCCGCGTAATGTTAGATTGGGCTTTCCTCCGACGGTTTTACCCCATTTGGACTTTCGGGCTCACAATATTCTTGTTGGCCAGTGATTGTTACTCCGTACAACTTGCCGCCTTGGATGTGTATGAAGACTCCTTACATGTTCCTAACTATTATTATTCCAGGTCCGAAGAACCCGAAGAGGAACATCGATGTGTACTTACAGCACCTTGGTAGATGAGCTGAATCAGTTGTGGAAGTAGGTGCAACCACATATGATGTTTCCAGAAAGCAGAATTTCAGATGAGGGCCGCACTAATGTGGACCATCAATGATTTCCCGGCCTATGGAATGTTATCGGGTTGGAGCACCCATGGTCGTCTCGCATGTCCGTATTGTATGGATCGCACTAAGGCTTTCCGTTTGAAACATGGAGAAAACTGCTTCTTTGATTGTCATCGACAGTTCCTGCCAAAGGATCATCCGTACCGGAGGAACAGAATGCTTTTCGTGCTGCGTGGTAGAGAAGTCCAGTCCACCGCCACGGTCCGGACACGATATGGGAAGAAGTTAAAGAATTGTCAAGTGCTATTGAAGAGCCTACAGCGGGACAAGTGTGATGATTTGGCCGCGCTCACAACTGGACGAAGAGGAGTATATTCTGGGACCTACCATATTGGAGTGACCATCTGCTCAGACATAACCTGGATGTCATGCATATCGAGAAGAATGTATTTGACAATATAATAAATACTGTGATGGACGTAAAGGGGAAGACGAAAGACAATCCCAAGGCCAGGTTGGACTTAGAAGAATATGCACGTCCAGAGTTGCATTTGATAAAGGAAGGCAGTGGGAAGTATAAGCAGCCCAGGGCCATTTTCTCACGGACAAGGAGGACAAAGGTAAACTTTGTAGGTGGATCCAGGACCTAAAATTTTTAGACGGGTACGTATCGAATTTGAGAAGATGTGTTGACCCGAAGGAGAACAAACTACAGGGTATGAAGAGCCACGACTGTCACATTTTTGGAGAGGTTAATCCCGATTGCATTTCGGGAATTCTTACCTCATGTCGTTTGGGATCCACTGACAGAGCTTAGCATATTCTTCAGAGATCTTTGTTCTACTAAGTTGCTCATCGATCGGCTTGAAAAGCAGGAGAAGGACATTGCAGTAACATTGTGTAAGCTTGAGAGGGTGTTCCCTCCTGGATTCTTCGACTCTATGAGCATTTGCCAATTCATCTTTCATATGAGGCACGTGTTGGTGGGCCCGTCGGTTATCGGTGGATGTACCCGTTCGAGCGCCATCTAAACCACCTGAAGAGGAAGGTGAAAAATAAGACACGGGTCGAGGGTTCTATTTGTGAAGCCTATGTCCTTGAGGAGATTACAAACTTTTGTTCAATGTATTTCAAGCCTCATATTGCTACAAATAGAACAAGAGCTCCGAGGAACGACGATGGAGATATAGAATATAATGATGCATTATTGAAAGTCTTCAATGCTCTTGAAAGCCTTCTGGAAAACTGAAAAAGAGATATTTGAATGATGAGGAACTAAAGGCTGCCCAGTTATATATATTACTCAACTGCAGGAGGATGAAGTGGAAAAGCTAGAGTGGTAAGTAAAATCTTCAACGTTCAAGTCATCTATTTGTTGATTACGTTATTATAATTTAACGAGTATATCCCGATATTTATTGGTTTTCAGCAAATTTAATGATGAGGTGAGGTCAAGTAGACCATACATTGCAGATGAAGAAGTAGAAGAAGAAATGAGACTTCATTTCCCGTCTTGGTTGACTGCATATGTACGTAAGAAGCTAGTTAGAATCTTCCTCCATTCACAACTGCACAAGAAATAACTTAACATTAAACTTAATTTTGTATCTTTTCGTGTTTAGGTCGATCGTCGGACGTCATCCTTGAGAATGAATCTATTAGAACTCTTGCTAAGGGACCAATTTATGCCATCAAAATATGGCCAAGTTATTGCGTGAATGGGTTTAAGTTCAAGTCAACAAATGCTCTCATCAGAGATAGTTCCTGGATCTTGATTCCACAAAAAATAGTTGCTTGTGTATCAAATCTACAAACTACAAAGATGTCACTCCAGGCAATGATTTCTATGGCGTCTTACGGGAGATCGTGGAATTGACGTACAACTATGGCATAGAGCCTGCCAAGATCGTGTTGTTCAAAGTTGATTGGTTCGATCCCATACAAGATCAAGGATGGAAAATTGACAAGCATGGTCTTGTGGATATTAACTACCGTCGTCGATACCAAGGATACGAACCATTTATCCTAGCAAGTCAAGCTCAACTCGTATATTTTACAACATATCCTAGACGGGAACAACGAGGTACACTGGTGGCAGTATGCAAGACTAAAGCCAGAAATACCTACGACGTCGACGAAGTGGCTTATCAGGAGGACGAGCTGCCTCTTGTACCAAATACAGTTGATGTCGACTCAGCAGAAGTTCCCCATTCAATATCTACTTGTGTAGAAGAGGTACAAGTATCCGAAGGGGAAGACGAAGGAGATGCTAGTGACGATGAGGAGAGAAGAGGATGAGGATGAGGAGAGGAGGAGGCAAACGAAGAAGATAATTTTCATAGGATGATTGAGAAACGTGATTTTGATGTATTCATATTTCTGTAATCTTAAATTATGAACTATGATCATTTTTGAAAACTTAAATTATGAATTCCAATGTATGCAGATATTTCTAAACTATCATTGTATTTATTATATTTTCAATCATAAACTGTGATTTTGATGTATTCATATTTCTGTAGTCTTAAATTATGAACTCCAATGTTATTATCAGCATGGCAGGATGACATGGAGGCACCTCAGGACGACGCGGAGATAGGCCAGGACGAGCCGTGTCCTTAGGTGGCAGAGAGCTCCGTTACCAGAGGATGGCTCTGGACCATCGTGTGACCCGAGCACTCCATTGTACCATACGGTCTCAGGTCCGGGTGGCAGTGCACCTGCGACGAGCAGTTCCAGGCTTGCTGATCATACTACTTCCCCTAGCTTCCTACCGCTGACAGCAGCATGGCGGGTGGGGAGCAGGTGGAGGAGGTAGTCCCTACTCCCGCCCGGGCGGATCCATACCAGAGCGACCCTCCATGCGCACCTCAGGACGAGACGAGGATGGAGATTTGGGCCGACGGTCCTACGAAGTAAGTTAAATGATATATATAATATATATATATATATATATATATATATTTTATGTATGTCTGTATATCTATATATTCATTAATACGTCGGTTATCGTTGTATACAGATCATCCCTCGTCGGTACAGAGAGCGTTGGGCTCCTTTCTAAGGTCCAACTATGGGGGTCCGTGGATCAACTACTAGGATGCCTCGGAAGAGAGGAAGGCATTCTGGTTTGCCCACTTCAAGGTAACTAAAGATAGTTAATTTAGTATGATTAATATAATTTTAAGCATTTTTTAGAACTTATTATTTTAATTTGTAATTCTTGTAGAGGACTTATTTTTATCCACCACACCGGGCCGAGCAGATTGAGAGGCAGTTTCCTGCCGTCGCCGCCAAGTTGATCCGTGATGCAATTGACGATCAGAAAGCTCGTCAGCGCTCCGGAAAGCCGATTGCTGGTTGGATCACACCTGACCAGTGGACCATGAGGGCTCGATTTGAGGAGCCCGGGTATAAAGAGCGGTCGGAGAAGGCGAAGGCGGCTAGGACGATGGCCGAAATGTGGTGGATCGATTCCTATGACGGAGCATTTCTGTCGTCTGGTATGTAATTTATTGTAAAATATAAGATTTTATTGATAGTAGGAGTATATAATTTTCTATTTTACTAAAGAATAAAATATAACAAACACGCAGGTGAAGAGGGGTGAGAACGCAAACATGGTGACCGTCTTCCTGGCCACCCATCGGAAGGACGGGAAGCTCATCGACGACCGGGCTACTCAGAGCTATGTAAGTACTAATTTAGATTTCGTTAATTTTTAACACAACTTGAAGAATATACAGATAACCATATACTTAATAATAATTAAATATTTTAGACGTTTATTAGGCTAATTTAGGTAAGTACTGATGTATAGAGATGCACAATATTTCTAGGAAGAGTATGTTAGGCTACGTGATGAGCGTGCAGTGCTAGTGCACAGGCAGAGGGAGGGGTTGGTACATCGCAGCCCTCTCCGCCTCGTCGGAGGACGAGCTCTGGAAGACCGCTATTGGTGGTCTTCAGAGGGGTACGTACTACGGTACGGGGTCCTACGGCGCATTTGTTACGACGCAGGCATCCAGGGCTCCCTCTTCCAGTGCGCATTCACAGCCGTCACAGGCCGAGTCGTCCCGAGTCGAGGAGACCATTGTCCGCCAGATTGTTGAGCTGACGATACATGCTGAGGAGGATTGCTGAGCAGCCAGGGTCTCAGGCGCAAGGGGACGCTGCGTCGGTCACGCACATTTTGACGAGCTCGAGCGCACCGTGCAGCACATACAGGGGACACAGGAGTCCATTCACGACACGTTACTAGGATAGCGGCTTGCATGGAGAATACAGCGCTAGACTGCGAGCCCTAGAGGAGACGCGGACGCACCCATCTCCAGCGGTTACACTCCTCCTTCTCCAGCGGTTGCATTGCCTCCACCTTCATCGTCGTCGGTGGTTCTTACACCGGAGCAGTATGCTTACCTTCTTTCCAGGAGCGGTGATGCTCCTCCTGATCAGCCGTAGTCGACATATATATTATTGTGTGATGGCCCATTGTTGGGTCTTTTATGTGGTTATACATACATTATTCTTATGTGGACCATTATTTGACATTATTGTTACAAATTTTATATATCTGTGTTGATTGATGAGATTGTGTTTTAAACGTGTTCGTGATTGTGTATATATGTGTTGTTTGATAATGTGTTCGTGATACACACCGTCGTTGTTGTAACAAATGGTGTAGGGGATGCTACAAATGCTACAAATGCTGCAGGGGCTGCAAATGCTGTAATTTTTTTTTAATTTTTTTCAATATTAGCGACGTTCAGCGACTCTCAGCGATGTCCAGCAACGAAGGTAACGTCGCTAAGTAAATACAGGGCACGTCGCTAACTCTGATGAGTACCGTCGCTGATCGCCACTAAACGTCGCTACGTAGGACGTCGCTACACGTCGCTATATGTCGGTACTATAGCGACGTAGAAAAGTCACAGAACGTCGCCATTTGGCTCAAGCCAGGTCAGCATCGATGCATGTCAAGTCGCTCAACGTCGCTAGGTTGCGTCGGTAAATGATGACGTTTTATGTCGCTGGTAGTCGCTGAATTAGCGACGTGTCCGCGTCGCTGAGTGTCGTCGCAATAGCGACGTATTGCGACGTTTTGTTGTTTAACGACTAGGTTAATCGCGACTACGTGCAAACGTCGCTAAATACATCGCTAATCGATATTAGCGACATATTTTCCCTATTTAGCGACGTCCTGAGGCGTCGCTGATTTGACAGATTTTAGTAGTATCCTATATGTAGAGAATCACAGTACGAACAGTTTAGTCTCCTATATATGCAGACACAATTATAGAGAATCACAGATGCAGAATAGTTTAGTTTATTATATGTTAGAAACTAATGAAAGCAATTATGTTGTTCTGCACGAAAAATCTAACTGTTCTGTATCTATGATTCTCAACAATTATGTTTGCAGTCACCTAATATTTATGAAAAAAGCTGTCACTTTCCAATCACGATGTTTTCTCTGATTCTGCCTAACATGATAACAAGTTACAAGTTTTCCTTTCAGTTTATATATCCCGAACAAGCTAATTGTTAACAATAAGCACTATACTTTGAATCAATTATAGCGATATGCTTCTTTATCTTTTTGTGTGTCTTAATTCCAATCAGTTTTTCGTCATGTTAATATCCAAGTATAGTGAAAAATATGGTTTGTATTTGGAGTATGTAGTAGTTGCATCTTTCTCATTATGAAATTTTTTTCTTCTCAAATTTGTTGGACGTTGTGTGGTTCTCAAGAATTTGTGGGATCTTGTCTAGTCAGCATTGTTGGTTGATTATAGCATTTTAGTAATTAATACCACAAGCTGAGTTTTGATTAGATTCTATTGTGAGATTTAGTATTTTAGTTACACTTTGTAAGATCCTCATATCTAATTTCAACTCTGAAAGCTCCAATATAGGATTTTGAGCTCGTAAAAGAAAACGTGAATCATGTTGTGGCTTTGGGAGGGCGAAATCCATAAATATTGGGCGCTGATGCTTTTCAAATTAACGCCAAAACATATCAACACCACTACCAACAACAAAATAAATTCCTATAATTTATTTGACTTATAGTGAGTGGTCATTGCATCTTAATTCTATAAAGTTTGCAATCATCTCGACGTAGGAGCTGCACTTTTTTTCTCAGTTGTAAATGGAGGTGTGTACCTTAATTATATAAACTGTGCAATCATCTACTGCTCTGTTGATTCACTTTGGATGTCCTTGACTTTGAAACTTTGATACTTCTTAAATTGTTAAAGAAAACTTCATAGTGTCATAAGAGACCTTAAGTTGTATGTCATATTTCTTGGTGGGTGGTTGTTGATGGCTTACGGTTGTGGGGTGTGTGGGGCATATAGAAATTGATCTTATACCAACACATCATATATTTCCTCCTCAAGCTTGCAACTTGCTGGGAAGTTAATGGGTATTGAAAATGCATCCAACTAAACATCATCATTATGTAGGCTTGCTAGCCATCTTCTTAAGCATTAAAAGTAATGAGTTTGTATACTGTGTGTGAATAGACTTGCCAGTGTTTATCTTGAATTAGCTACTATCACCTCAAGTATTTCATAGTCTTGTCACTTAATTAGTTACTATTTTGCAGTCACTGCCTTTTTTGTCCCTTATGACTCAATAGTCAATACAGATTCGACTAGATCTGGCTTAGAGTCAGTCTGGAATCAGATGGAAATTATTCCACCCCGAGATGATGAGGCTGGAATTCAACACGTTGGTAAGCATTTATAGGTAAAGTACATATATTGTGGGATAGAGTAAGTGCAATCGTGTATAGGTTGGTTATGTGCATTTGTGTATTGGGTAAGTACAATCGTGTGTATAGGTAGGTTATGTGCATTGGTGTATTGGGTAAGTGCAAGGAAGGATATCCTGTGAGTAAACAGGTTTTCCTAGGTATAACAGTAGGATACTATGCCAACCACCTGTAGGTAAAGTGCAATCTTGAATGGGATAGAGTAATTAGCAGCAGTCTAACTGTGTATCAATGTCACGCATCCAAAGAAGGGAGGAAAGGCATCTACCTAAGTATTCCAGGGTGTTTGTACAACAGTTCTTATGCAACAGTTTATGAAGTAGTCGTAACAGGGGGTTCCTGGAACCTGCGTGCATGTGTGTGGTATATAGGTGTAGCAACAATACGGGGTAAGGTGCACAAGTGTATGAGAGTATATATGGAATTGGAGTTATGCAAGTGTGCACAGGTGTGTGAGAGTATATGTGGAATTGGGGTTATGTTCAGGCAATCGTGTGTACATGTAGGTTATGTTCAGGCAATCTAAACTACTAGTGCAGTAGTTATATGTAGTTAAGATATGGGATTTGATATCAGTCACAAGGGTTGTAGGAACTATAATAGCAGTATCAGCGAAGGCTATCCAAGATTGATATTTTTGTTACATAATTTAGAATTAGTATGACTTTTATTTTTGATCTGTTATAGAAGACAATTCGATCTGAAGATGCCCTGCATTTGTAGGAAGTATCTTAATACGACAAAGATTTTCTATATGGCATCTGCGAGGGTACCTGAACATAAGCTAAGAGGTCACTTAGTTTCTTTTAGTAGGATCACTGGAAATTTTGTACGTGCTTTAGCCAATGTACGGTTTGTCAGGTATAAGATTCACTTCGTAAAAATAGTTGAACAAACTCAAATTTTTATATCATCTGATTTCAAGTTTGAACTTCCTTATTTATTGAAAATAAATAACTTTTTGTACCTTTATTTGTGGGGTATAGTATTGACTTTTGAAGGGTACGGTGAAGGGATGTCACAATTTTGTGTTGGTAAATGTAAAAGGAATGTTTTAATATTTTGAGCCATGGTGCCCTAAAAGGGAAACAAGATGTATATATTTGGATATATTTTTAAATGTAATTGTGATATATTGGTGAAGCAAAAGATGAAAAAAAGATATTTTTTGAAATGTAATTAAGATAGTGTTATATTGGATTTTTGAATGAAATGTTTCAAATGTTAGTTAAATTTCATATTTATGTTGTCTCATGTTCTAGAAATTAATATTAATCATTGGCTTTTATAACGCATTGAGTTACAAGAATTGATAGGTGACATATGTGTGTGTGTGTGTGTGTGTGTGTGTGTGTGCGATACCAGAGCAGAACATTAAAAAGCGTTATGTATATATACTATTTATAACGCTTTATGAATGTTTGAATTCCAGATCAGTTTAGAAAGCGTTATGCATATATAACCTAGTTATAAGGCTTCAATATAGATATGTTATATAATGATAATATTGATGTCATTTAAAAATTAGTGTTATATATGAATTATTATATCGTTTTTAATATAAAAAAGTGTCACATAAGTTTACATCATTTGTAACGATTTTTCTGAACATTTATAACACACGTTTTCATGACGACTGTTGTACAAAAAATTGTTATAAATAGTCATATATGACTGCTTTTACCCATCATAAAAATGTATTTTTCTTATAGTATTAATCTTCAATTCAATAATACATCAAAATGATATTCGAAAACAAACCCGCTAAATATGTAAATTTACATTCTATCTAGAATCTAAGGTTGGCCTCCAAAATGCTCTCTCTCTCTCCCTAAAAAGTCCAAAATGTATAAGATAGCAAGTCACCTACAACTATCCAGTCATAAAATAAGCAAAGTATAACTCTATTGCAATAATGTAACTTAATACAAATAAAGTTAGACAATAGAGATGCAATATAACGACAAAAGAAACATGTATATAAACTGGAAGCAATAACACGTAAAAGAAGTTCACAGGCAAAAACATGTATAAACAATATAACTAGACAATGAACAAGTAAGACTAACTAATAATGTGCGTGAATTACCTTTCGACATGTGAATGGCTGGGCTAATACAACACATCATCTCGATGGCTATCCACATTTATAAGGTACGACTAACCCATATATTAGTTGTATAACTTAGCTATCCACATTAACATTCATTGGGGTTTATTCACATGCCTACTAAGCATTTCTCCTCCCGAGTCACTAACACAACAATAACGAGCAATGTTACAATAAGTCTTATCATGTCACAATCGTGTCTCAACAGGAAAGTAAAGGAAATACAATGAAGAACAGCATTATTATACTAAGAACATAAAGCAATAGTATACTTACCCCGAGTTAAGTTACAGTCGACGTGTGCGACATGATCATGTTGGCACAGGATAGGTCAAAAGCTATAGTCACGGTGCTTGGGTTATATTGGGTTAGGTTTGGGCTTTATGTGATCATGACTAGAATTTAGGGTGATCATTGATGTATAAAAATGTAGGGGCTCAATTGGATGGAAGACAAGTATCATATATGTGATAGGCTTAGTTTGGGTCATGACCATGCTTTGGGTTGGAGGGAATATGTTGAAATTTTGTCCCCAAATTAAATTGGAAGTGAACATAGGTTCATGGTAGCAGTTAAAATTGGGCTCTGTGTTAGAAATGTTGTGTGATAAAAATGGAGCACAAGGAGGTGCGTTTGTGGGCACATGAATATCATGAGTGTAGAGGAACTTGTCTAGGTCATGCATGTAAAATTTGTTTTGGAAAAGTGACTATTGTTGTGCTCCTAATATTAAAACCATGACAAGGTGCACCTAATGATCATAAAAAAAGTAAAAATCTAATTTTAGTCAATTATTCCTAATAAAAATCAAATAAATCCTAATATGTACAATTAATTCTAAAATTTTCAAATAAGGTGTTCAATATGATTGTTGCTACCGCCTTCTTCTTATTGTCTCTTTATCCGTTGTGCACCTAACAGGGTGTTCAATTAATTCTAAAATTTTCAAAAAACCCTCCGAATCATTACGTAAAAGCACTCACCAAAAGCTAAAAGGGTGTTGAATCTATGACTTTTGCTACCGCCTTCTTCTTATTTGTCTCTTTGTACGTTGTAGATCAAGCCTCCGACTATTTTTGCTATCCAACTTGCTTCTCCAAAATAAAGCCATACTTGAGCTCCACTTTTTTGTGCTCTTCAAAATTATTCCTCAAGCTATGGCCATACCATTCTTATATAGCATGATGAGTTGGCCAATAATATAATTCCTCTTACGTAAAAAATAGTTCTTATTCCAACAAGGTGTATACTTTGCTCAGCTTGCGATCTTCAGTACTAAAGAAAATAATCATTTACGCATACGAAATATGCTAAAAGATCTTTCATGACGTACATTTTTGTGCAGTAAAAGGCTATGCCGTTAATGACCCTATTATTTACGGCGCACATTCGAACGCTGTGAATGACCATCTTCCTATTATTTACAGTATGCATTCGAACGCTGTAAATGACCATTTAAAATGCACATTCGAACGTTGTAAATGACCCACTTCATCTTTTTTTACATCACATATTCAAACGTTGTAAATGACCATATCCATCTCTCTACAATGCATTCGAACGCTCTAAATGACCATATCCATCTTTTTACAACGCACATTCGAACGCTGTAAATAACCAATAAAATAATTAATTGTAAAAGTTGTTCCTCTCATTTTCCAATAGATATTCTAACCTAAAAATAGCAAAACAAAGACAAGCAAGAACGATACAACTACACTGTGTAAAACAACTTTCATATCCAATATTTGAAATTCTTATAGAACAACTCTTGTAATCGAACTAATTGAGGATACATTAACAACAATATCTAATTCCTTCAACATATATATAATATAATTCTAGTATGGTACGAGGTTTGGATATACATTAAGTGTACTGGACTGATCTGCCCCAACGTCGAGTCCATCATCCATGACATCGTGGTCAACAAGCAGCTCTCCGCCCAGACCACGTACTACCATCGGCACCTTAGCCTCTTTTTCTACGATTGTTCCTCGATGTGGCTGTGACGCCTCTGTCCTCAACTCCTCCTCCCGCTTCCTCTATACCAGAGTAACGCCAACATTAAGCTCTTCCTCTGGTTCACACCAACCACAGATATAGGGGAATCTTTGCTAGGAGCAAAGATGACAACCTTTTTAGCACTACCTTGTTCACATCAAAATTGTTTGCAAAAACAAAAGTGATTGATTACAAACTAAGAAGAGTGTGTACATGAGTACAAGTTAATTTTGGAAAAGTATAACTGTAGGAATCTGGTCAGAAGACGATCACTTCATCCCTTGGACGAGGAGATGTCGAAGAAGAAAGCCTTTGGAGAGTGCTGCAGCAAGTGCTCAAGAGATTATGATCATTAGTGATGCTTGAAGTAATTTGAAACTCTATTTAGAGTTTAGAGATAACTGTTAAGTAGTTATCCTAATTAGCACATACTAAAATTGGTGCACATTAACCCAATCGCGCGAACGGTTGGTTTAACTGCTTGGACGCGTGGTATTCTGTGATGGAGATGTGCTTGGTCGTGGTAGTGTCACATACACATTTTTTGAGATTAGTGCATGCGTGCCACGTCATCTAACTGTTTCTGGATGATTTGATCAAATAGTGCCAACTGTTGGGTGGCGCCCAGCGCTAATTCCTGTTCAGTATCCCTATTTTGCGGACCTAGTCTGTGGCATATCTTCCAACCCTGGTCTATTAGAAAGGAGTCAAATCCTATACCATATTTCAAGGATAGTTGGCATGGGCATAACGGGATAGGGACAGATGTCTCGTCATATCAGTGAGATATATAAGTCTATTTTTGCTTTGATAGACTCGATTTTCTTGCTTCGATTTCGGCTGGACGTCTTTCTTGATAGCCTCACCGAACAAGAAGGCTTGACTTCTTATGGGGTTCACCATTCATCAGGCATAATAAAGTCCTGTCGTCTTGAGACTTTAGCATAGCTCTTCTAGTTTCAGGATTATCATATTGGGAACTTGACAAGAGAAAGATCCTTCTGATACTCCGACACCCTGAAGGCAGAAGCCAATTCCTCATCATAAGGGTCTTACCTTAGATCAACTTTAAAAGAAAACTCAGAGTTAAAGTCTTAAAAACTTGTTTTTCTTATAGAAGCAGCATGCTGCGCCAATCATGGATGGCACAGGATGTGAAGAAAAATCTACAGTTGGCACATGCAGAGCGAAAATTCTCAAATCATATAATGCATCAGTCAGTCAGCACATGATTTACGTGTAACAGCGGATGGGGCATCATGCTTAAGACATGGCAAATGGCAGGACTCATTATTTACGATTAAGTTTAGCCAACACTCTAAAAGAGGTGGCGCAGGCCATCAGATGGCACAAAGCATCGACCAACACTCTAAAAAAGGTGGCACATGATGCAGATGGCGCAAAACCTCGACCAATACTCTGAAGGAGGCGGTCGATGTTGTCCTTTGATCGCTCTATGTGAATTGTACGAGCGTTCAGATCTTCTTCTTCGATCAGTTTTTCTCACCTTCAAGAGCAAGGTTCGCCTCCTCGACTCTCGTCGATGGCATAACATGCTGGCACCATCAACTACGGCACATAAAGTGGCTCTGGCCACTTTCTTCCTTTCTCAGCTGCGTTCTCTTTGGGGCCATTTCGATTGATCGAAAGCTTCGAGAATTTGAAGAGCTCAAGAAGAAGAAAATCCAAGTAAAAGTGTTTTCCTCTCTTCAGTCGGCTATTTATAGCCTAAAGCTATTCGTAACAGTCACGCAATCTGGGCCCAAAACTCGGTGACTATTACGATTCTGCCACGCGCCAATGAATGCTTCTATTCAAAGTATTTCAAATTATGAAGCTTTTCAAATTTGAAAACTTTGAAGGGGTCTTGTAGAAGCCTAAAGAAGTTTGAACATCGTCATGACCTACTCATAATTGGCGCCAGCACTCAAATAATCAAATAATGCAAGACAGCAGATAGCACGTGACATCAATTGGCGTTGGCCGACACGTGACAAGCTTTCGAGAAGCTAAAACAGTTTTCATCATGACTGACAACACGTCACTCGAGAAAAATTTGTTTGAATCCCGCACGCTGGAGGAGATATGTCAGATATGTCAGATTTGTCATAATAATAAAATAGTTGTCTCACACCATTTGTAGTTGGCACTAGATAATCATTCAAAAAGGCATTAGAAGAGCAATTAGCGCCTGGTGCCACCCAACAGTTGGCATTATTCGATCAAATCATCCAGAAGCAGTTAGATGACGTAGTGCGCATGCAATAAACTCGAAGAACGTGTGCATGACACTGCCCATGACCAAGCGCATCTCCATCACAGAATGCCACGCATCCAAGCAGTTAAACCAACTGTTCGAGCGACTGGGTGAATGGCATGCCAATTGCAGTATACGCCAATCAGGATAACTACTTAACAGTTATCTCTAAACTCTATAAATAGAGTTTCAAATCACTTCACAAGCATAACTATTGATCATAATCTTCGGAGCACTTGCTGTAGCACTCTCCAAAGGCTTTCTTCTTCGACATCGCATCGTCCAAGGGATAAATGATCTTTTTTTATCAGATTCTTACAGTCACTTCCTTAGAAATCAACTTGTGCTCTTATACACACTCTTCTCAGTTTGTAATCAAACACTTTTATTTTGGTATACAAAATGGCAACTTTGGTGGGGATTCAAAGATTTGAAGTATGTACAATATTTTTAGAAAATACGATACAGACTTTCAAATATAGTACTTCTTCAGGAATTTGCCATTAATTGGCATTATAGAGATTCGGCCATCCATCCCAGACAGTTGATAGCTCCGTTAGAGAAAAATTTTCTTATAACGTAGTGCCCTCCCATTTTGGTTTGAACTTGCCTTTGCTTATGTGTGTCATAGTCATAGACGTCTTATAGTAAGGACTAGCTAGCCTTTTTGTAATGCTCGTGCTTTGACTTTACAGTTGAAGGCTTTCGAGATACGAGCTTGATATAGCTCGATGTGTTATTGAGCTAGTAGTTGTTTCTTATCAAGTGCTTCAAGGTCCTGAAGTCAAAGACGATCATTGTTTTCTGTTATGAGTTCATTGGCAATGGCTATTCTCAATGATGGGATCAGAATTTCCAACAGTAGGATGGCTTCACATCCATATACCAAAGAGAAAGGTATACAACCAGTCGAGTGTATGATAGTACGATAGGCCCATAGACATTCTCCAAGCTTTTGCTCCAGTTACGCTTATTGGTGGAACTAAAGTTCTTGAAAGCTTAATGATCGTTGTTTGAATTCTTTCGACAAACCGTTAGCTGCAGGATTGTAGGTTGTAGAAGCAACCTTATTGATCCGGTTATCATCACAAAATCGAGTGAACTTCTGACTGACTGAGGTCCATTATCGTGAATGATTAGCCGAGGAACATTGAATCTGTAGATCACATGATGTTTGATGAAGTTGATGACACTGTTTGTCATGACTTCAGCTAAGGGTATAGCTTCGGCCCATTTTGAGAAGTAATCGGTTATAGCTATGATAAATCGATGTCCTCGAGATGAAGGTGGATTAATAGGACCAATAACATCCATGTCCCAAGCTTCGAAGGGCCATCATGTTGTAGTTGAATGCAGAAATTCTAATGGTTGATGAATGAAATCTGCATGGATTTGACATGCCCGACATTTTCTTGAATATTCAATGGCATCTGACACCATGGTTGGCTAATAGTATCCCATGCGTCAAATCCGATCTTGTAGCTTAGGACCAGGCTGATGCGCTCCTTAGACACCGTCGTGAGCTTTATGTAGTATCTACTTTGCTTTATCTCCCGCAAGACATCGTAGAAGCATACCATCAAATGATCGTCGATAGAGTGTTTTGGAGGTGTGATTGTATTAGAATCGGAGCAACCTCCGACGAATTGTAGTTGCTTCTTATGGATCATGAGATAGAATATCATATGAAGTTAACAAAATGAACTCTCCAGTCATCACTTGTAGTGAACTTCGACTGAATTACTGGATTCTAAATACAAATTATTCGATGCAGAATAACTCCCTATTAGTGATGACGATCATCTATTGTCTTTTCACAGGGATCGCTAATAGTTTGATAAATTAGCAAGCACACCAGCTTCTGTATTGCAATCTTGACGTACATGTTCAATGAAGAAGCCTTTGGATGATGTAGCCAATTTGACTGTGCTTCTTGATATGGAACTAGATCTTGATGCGAACTTCATACGTGCCTCTGACTTAATTGACAGTCAGTTTATAGTCTCCGTAAACTTCAAGGTATTCGATATCCAGGTGTTTGGCTAATTGGAGACCGAGTAGTTTGTATTCAGCAACATTATTAGAACACGGCTCATCCAAAGAATAAGCACTCTGAATGGCCAGTCCTTCCGGTGATACCAGAACGATTCCAACTCCGGTGACGATAATGCCTTTGGTCCGATTCTGGATGCACCATCAAGGAATAAATGCCAAGCAAATTACTTCTGAAGTCATATTAGATTTCAAAGTTTCATCAGGAATTTTGTCATAAGTTTAGATGCCTCAGGGATCGGATGAGCAGCCAAGAAGTCGGCTAGGGCTTGACCCTTAACAACTTTTATGGGACATAAACATATCATATTGTTCCAGTAGTATGGCCCATGTAGCAAGTCTAGAATTGAGTGTACTGGCTCCTTCATCAAGATTTGGAAAGGGTTGACTCTGGAGATGACATGAATGGTTTGGCCCGTGATATAATATCGTATTTTCTGAACAGCGAACTTCGGCTAAACATTATTTTTCTACCGGGCTGTATCGATGTTCAGCACCTATCATCGTGTGACCAAGATAATAGATGGCTTGCTCATGACCTTCCTTATTCTTCTGGGCTAGTAAGGCACCTAGAGAATGATCCATTGCTCGAACATACATCAAGAAGGGTATTCCAGGGACTGGAGGCACTAGGGCTGGAGGGTTCATCAAGTACCGCTTTATGTTTTCAAATGCTTGTTGGCATTCTTTGGTCCAAATGAATGACACACCTTTCTTTATTCGTTGAGTTAACGGTCTACAACATCCAGAGAGATTTCATATGAATCTCCTGATGTATGCAAGCCATCCCTAGAATCCTCGTAGCTCTTTTTGATTGCGTAGAGTATGCATCTCTTGAATGGCTTTGACTTCTCAGGGTCAACGTGTATACCCTTAGAGGTAATAACGAATCCGAGGAATTTGCCATAAAGAATCCCAGGAATGGCTTCGTAGGATTCATCTTGAGTTGATGCTGACGTATTAGACGAAGATAGGTTGCACTAGCATTCTTGAGACCAAACGACATGACTGTGTAGCAGTCGAGCCCTAGAGGAGTGTGGAAAGATATGTCTTTCATCCTCGGGGTAAATCCTGATCTGATTGTATCCGAAAAATCCGTCCATGAAAGACATCCGTTCAAACCCGCAAGTGTTTTCGATCATAACATCAGCGATCGAAAGAGGGAACTCATCCTTGGGACAAGCTTCATTACGATCTTTAAAGTCGATACAGACTCAGACCTTCCCTGTTTTCTTCATAACTGGGACGACATTAGCCACCCAATCGGGATGTTGTTCTTCTCTGATAAAGTCAAGCAATGAGTTTCTTGACTTCAGATTCTATATCGTCCATCATATCAGGTCAAAATTGACGCTGTTGTTGCTTAACTGGCCTCATTTGGCAGAAAATTAAGCTTGTGGGTAGTGGTCTGACGATATAATCCCGACATATCCTCAAAGCTCCAGTGAATACATCAATGATTCTCTAATGAGCAAGATCAGTGCATGGTCTTGGAGAAGCTTCGTCACCGACATCGACCTAGACCAACTGATCTTCGGTAGGTGGTTCGCGTTGCTCAAAATGAAGTTTCCATTGAGCATCCATCCTTTGTGCCCAAGGATCAAATTCAGGGGCTTCGGTGAAGTCATCATTGTCTTCTGATAACTCTGCGGTAACCATATTGGAGGATACAGTCACTCGATGGACATGCCCTATCCTGATATCTGAATCCTATGAGGCAGAGTGTCACAATCCGTACCATGTTAGGGGCACGAGTATGTAGGTACATCCAGCCTACATCGTAGGGTCGGCGGTAGAACAATGTATAGGTCATCTAGAACATATAACATCTAAGACACAAGGAATATAATCTGTCATCTCCGCATGGAGGAATATAAACACAACTTAATCACAAATTAACTAAGATGGATATCAGCACAAAAATTTAGTAGGTAAAAGGATCTCAAAGTTTAACACAAACCAGAATTGAAAAAAGCTAAGTGTTATCAACACCAAATAGAGGAAAAAGCAAATACATATCAAGAATCTAAAGACATAACCCAACAGTCCTAGCAGTTTACTCCAAGCACTACTGGTGTCTCCCTTAGTCTAGCTCGACCGTCCAAGTTCTGTAAAATTTTGTCAATGTATCCTGTCAAGATTGGAAAAAGTACAAACGCCAATAGAAGTTCCAATGAATTGATAAATACTATAAGAAATAGTTATACTGAAATACAAGAGCAAATATCAAGACTGAAGTAAAATAGTGCAAGATATACTGAATATCTTGTCATGGTGTGAGATATAACGTAAAACTGGAATGTATAGCAGTACAGGTGAAAATGATATAATATATATATATATATATATATATTATATATATATATATATATATACATATATATATACGGTGCCTTGAGATATTAGATTATCTGATCGGTTGGGTCTAGATCAGACTGTTCCATTTGATCGGCTATGCATAAGAACAAGCACAGGTAAACCTGGAGCTCTGGCCGACCAAAATGGAAAGCTTTTATTCCAGTAGTATCAGGTCAGGCTATACCCTACGTGTGGCAAGAGTGAACTATGCACAACTAGTTATATGAGGGGTATTGATCACATAACCTCTAGTAACTCCCAAATTCCCCGAATAGTACAATAGATCCAACCATGACACATTATGACACGGATTCAAAAGCAGGGGGCCATGCCCACTCCCAAATCGGTGTCTAACCAAGTACAAGAAACAAGATCGAACAATGTACCAATATACCAGGTAGACCGAGAATAACATCTCATGACGGGATCCAACGTATACTAATCTGTGTATCCTCGTGTCGAGAATCGTAAATATACAACTGAACATATATAGCATATATCAAAGCAATAAAAACTATCATAGAATGTATTCGCCTACGGTCCTGAGCTGTTAATATGATCAAGGCTCAAAGTGGAGTCATAGACCTATAGATGAGATGTACATGTTAAATAGGGTTTAACAGTGTCAGGCATGGTTTTCTAGTGCATATATGCAATCTAGGTCAAACTATGTCATGTGTTGACTCACAGTTAACTTTTGGTCAACTGGTCAACTCCTAGTCCAATCTAGGTCAGATTTTGACTCAAAGTTGACTTCTAGTCAAAATAGTCAACCTCGGTCAACCATAGTCAAATCTAGGTTAAGTATCCTATATCTAGTCATCCTAACTATGATACCTAATCTAGGTATCCACATATCCAAATACCTTATACATGTACTTTTATATATAGGATTTGTCCAGAAGTATGGTAATACATAAATATATCCTAGAAGGTAATACCCCATACCTTGCTACTAGGTATATCCATCTACCAAGATATCTAAGGTATTAGCCTATACCTTAGCTAATAGGATACCATGTATGCTCTTATTATTCTAACACTCAAGATACATCGATCCCATAAAATAGACACTTAAAACTTAATACACTAACTAACACAAACCTTAGGACACTAGGATATCCTAATATCTAATCTCTGTGATACTCTAACATATATTAACATTACCCAAACCCATGGCCTAAAAGCCACTGCCTAGAGTTGCTGCTACTGCCTACTAGGTAGCTACTGCTATAGCTCTTCTGCTGCTGCAATTGCTATTTGCTACTGCTACATGCTGTATTTGCTTTCCTGTTAATACAAATGCCTACTGCTCATGCAAGCTGCTGCTGTTGAGGCTTTGCAAACCCAAAACCCAAAGGACCCTGCTGCTGTAAAGGCTTGCAGATGCTTTCTGCAAATGCAAGACAAGCCAAGGCTTGCTACCATATGCTGCATCATATGCAGCATACCAAAATCCCTTTTACCTAAAAAAGGTAAGTGCCAAGTTGCCCTCTCTCAAATCTGGAACACTAAGTACACTAACACTAACATATCCAGACCTCACAATTCCTAATACATCTTTAACACTCTGATACATACAATTCCTAATACTAACTAGAACCCCACTTGATTTCTAACTCGTATGTGATCATATCCCTCACTCAAACCTTAATAACAAAGATTTCCATATGCCTATTTGTAACTTAGCTAATATATTCCTAAATCAAAATACTAGTTGTACACTAGTATAAGACCTATGATGCTAACTAATCCTAATATACTAATTTCCTAACTGGACTAACATCCCAACTAACAAGTACCCTTCTGAAACTAACACACTAAGATACATCATGATAATAACCGATACTACATCTAACCAATGCTAACCTGAAAGTAACATCAAAACTAATACTAACACTAAGGATACACTTGGATATCCTAACCAAAATGCTCACTAGTATCATAACCCCTGATACATTCTCAAATTCCTTACTGATTGAACTTACCAAGACACTATACACTCCAATGTCTAACTCACTAGTCACTCTAAACCAAGCCAAGACTGCCCAAGGCAGGTCAATCCTGTCTGTACTGCAGAGTCTGGAGAGAGCTCCCGGCACCCTACAGGAGGCTCTTGCCTACCTACAATAAGTACAACCCGACCCTCCTTGCTACATGGCCACAGGCCTGTGCAAAGCCTAAACCAAACTGCCACTTATTGGCTTAACAGGGGTCCAAAATCCTCTGTTGCCAAGTGGCCAAACCCCTGCACTGACCTGGCCAAATGGCTAATGCGACCAAGGCATTGCAGTAACCAATTGGCCACTACCTACTGCTGTTAGGGGGGCTCCCCTGCCATCTTACTGAACTGAGAGGCCAAGGCGATACATAACCTGGGCACTCAAGGAGTAGGCCAATTGGCCTACTGCCTACTACAGCAGAAACCCCTCTCACTAAACATTTCTCCTACTCTCTAAACTCACTAAATAAAGGTAAATAGGGTTTAAAGGCCTTTGAACAGGAAAATTTCCCTTCAATCACTCTCATCTCACCATACTTAACTGGTACAAACATTCTTTCACTCATTCCCATTTCTGAACTCTACCAATACACTAAGACACACACACACTACATCTCTAAACTAAAACCCAAGGGGGCTAAGCCCTTCCACTAAATACTCACTAACTAACATATCACTCATGGCTAAAGGGTACCCTCTCTGATACCAGGATACTAGAATAATAGGGTTGACACTGTAGCTCAGGGTATACTCTCTGATACCAACTGATACTTCACTAGATTCACACATGGGTTCACTCACTTAACACTCTCTCCATAGGATACACAAGACACTTCCTATGGCTCTCACTTAACACTAATACACTACAGCACACGAGCTAACACTTTTGACAATTCCTATTTTCTACTGCTACTAGCAGTAACATACTATCAGACCAACTAGTCGACTACTTGGCCAAGCAAGGCAAACAAGGCTCTACAAACCCCCTGCTGCCATGAGTTGCTGCTTGCTTTGAAAGCAATGCAGGCCAAGATAGATGGACCTATGGCCAACCACAAGCTGCTGTCTAGTCCGACCCCTCTCTCATATATACTGCTATTGGCCCGTTGCTAAACATTTGATAAGCTTCCTAGTGATAACCTTATCCTAACACACAGAACATGTATCCTCTGATACCAACATAAACCCCACAGACCGTTCACTTACCAGTGAACAAAATCACTCAAAAACCCTACACAAACACATACACACTTATATATATAACATACATGCATATGTAGCTCATATATATATATATATATATATATTATATATATATATATATATAATATATATATACATATACATATAGGAAATCACTAGAAAATTAATGGAGATGTCGAACTAATGAGTAACCTATCTAAACATGTAATCAAAACTGAAAACAAAGCCAAAAACAACCTATTAGGCATTTCAACAGACACTTGGGGGTTCTCCTCGGATTTCTCCAAGGATGGCACAAAAATACCAAATAAAATGCACAAAGAGGAGGGTTACAGCCTTGCTCACCACCCCATGGGTACCCCTAATAAATTTGGGTGATCCTACATGTGTCATGAATGAAGAAGGAGCTCAAAACTATCAAAATACATGGGTTTTACCTATTGGGTGGTTGACTTCCCAATGGAGTCTTCTATGGATGTGCTTGTGTCAAGTTTGACACAAATTCCTCCTCCTTTGGACTCCTCCCTATGAGCTCCTTGGCCTCCAAGCTTCTAGTCTTGTGAATGAAGGTTTTGGAAGAGTTTTGGTAGAATTTGGCAAAGTTTTAATGGTGGGATTGAATAGAATGGAAGGGGGCTTCTTCTAGGGTTTACGGAGGCTCAAAATAAATGAAGAAGGTAGAGCCCTAAAACTCCTTCTAAAATGTCCATTTTGCCCTATCAAGTCATCATGAACAATCTCCTAATTAAAGGTAGATTAGCTCTAAGTGGGGGATTAATTTCTAGTCTAAACCAAGCCTAACTTGACTTAAAAGAGGCTAGATGTGTTCATCCTAGGTTATGGGCTCAAGTGGTCATGTCTAGGCTAATAGGGTTCACAAGTTAAGTTTCAAAATATGGGCTAAACTAACAATGAATGAAATCATCACAATAATACTTAAATAATATTCAAGTAATTTAAATAATATAATTTTATAAAAATATCCCTATTTTTGAAATGTGGTAGTGACAATCTTATCCCTTAGAAAAATTTTATCCTTGAAATTTAAGTTGGTTGTACTCTTCTCTAGGTCAAACCCCCAACAATTAAGGTCAAAATTTATATCTAGCAACACACAAGATTGTGGTCCTACTGGTCGTGATTTCACGGTCTCAATCAGGGTCACTACGCTATATAGCACAGCACAAAGCACAATCTAAGAGGTACTACTGAAACACACAGCCATATGGAAAGGGACGAAAAAAGAACAAAAAGATAAACTACTAACCCATCACATGTAGCATCAGCCTCCTCGACCGTCAGTACAAAAGCCCTGCCCTGCTGGGGTATCTCCCTAGGCTGGTACAAGGCATGGCGCTACGCCATAGGTGGCCTAACTCCATCCATCTGCCCTTGATCTGAACTTTGGCTAGGACGATGAAGAGTTAAGAGACAATCCCTAAACAATGCTCCGTTGATCCACAATGCAATCATGCCTCCAGCCTCTTTATGCACACCTTCCAAGTATGGCCTGACCTCCGACAGTAGGTACAGGTGGAAGATGGTTGAAACTGCCTCCGAGGCTACTATTGATCTTGTGGTACTGAAGCTCGTATCGGTGTATAAAATTACTGAAACTGAGCCCTAGCTGGAACCTGGAACTGCTGCTGTGGGGGCTGGAATGATTGATGCAGAAATTGGGGACGCTTCGTCGGTCCCGTATTACTGCTAGCACCATCCACGACGTCACTGCCTCTCTTGGGCCTGAGGCCCAAATCCTCCTTCGTAATCTGGACATCCATCAGAATATCCTCGAAGGTAGCCTTACGACGCCCAGAAGTGCGACCCTCTCTGGCCTTGTGTACCACCAATTGGGGGTACAATAGGGCAAATCCTTATCTGGTGTGCAGCTGACCTACAAAACAGGCACACCTTCAATCTCTTCCTGCAGACATCCCAAGAATGGCTCGACTTCTTGCAATAGTTGCAAAGAAAAGCCCGATCTCTCCACCTCTAGGGCTACTGTCGAAATGGAACTTCCTGAGCTGCAGCGGTAGCCACCTTCTCCATTACAGCAAGTGCTAACTGGTGGGCGCTATCGATGCTATGACATAACACATCAGCCTGTCGATGTTATGCCTCGGCCTGAGCCCTCTGCGCCTCCATCATCTGCTGGAATAATGCAAACATCTGCACGGTATCAACTGGTGGTGGAGGTGTAGAAAGAGGCTCGGCGGTACGAGAACAATCCTCTGGACCGGTGGAGGAATAACCCTAGGAGCTGCTGACACAGTAGAAGCAATTCCCAAATCTTCTGCTCTTGCAGCTGGACGAGGAGGCTCTAAAGTTGCAGACCTCTCCATCGCTGCAGTGGTTCCAGTGCGTTACGATCTGCTCTCCGGCATCCTGAAGACAGATCGACAAAAGAATTCAATATGGCACAAGATGAGATATTATCATGGAAGGACAATTGATGATGGAACTTAATCCTATAATTACAGAAATGAATGATAGAGATGGTACGTTAAGAACCTTTTTAAGATAATCTGATAATCATATGCGTCTGTCCAAAATCATGATGCTCAGAATCCTCGCCATGCCAGTAAGCTGAGCGGCATTAAACGATAGATTTCCATAACTGGGTATGCACCTCTATAATCATGTCGTTTAGAATCCTCGCTGTGTCGACTAGTATAGCTGCAAGGAATAAATTTTATAATTAAGATATATACATCCGAAGTTAGGTCCCTATGTTTCTGCCATGTCGGCTAATATGGCTGCGATAAACTCCAGTCTACATAACCAAGTAGACATTTACCTTTTTGTTGTCCTCGTCATCATTTGTTATCTGAAGATACCGTAAACCAGTCCAAAAAATTCATCTCCGTATGAAAATTAAAGTCAACAATGAACCATTAAAATTAAATTCAATAACAAGAAGCAAGGGTTAATAGAAACAAGAGAAAAGGATTTTGAATTGACATTCAAAACAAGATTCTCAAGGGTCGTCCAAGGAATCTCTCAAGAAGTCCCAACTGTGATTGAGTAACTTCTATCATAACTTAGAACCTATATCCTAATAGCAGGCTCGTAGCAGCGCTCTAAGTCGAGCACCATTATGAAATCGTACTAGTTGCGACTCTGACCTGCATGGGCCACCATAAAAATGTGCCAACCCACACCTTGTTAGGTGCACAAGCATGTGGGTACGTCCAGAGTAGAATGCTGTATAGGTCATCTAGAACATATAACATCTAAGACACAAGGAATATAACTTGTCATCTCTGTATGGAGGAATATAATCACAAATCAATCACAAAGTAACTAAGATGGATATCAGCAAAAAAATTTAATAGGTAGAAGGGTCTTAAAGTTCAATACAAACCAGAATTAAAAAGAGCTAAGTGTTATCAACACCAAATAGAGTACAAATCAAATACATATCAAGAAACTAAAAGACATAACCCAACAGTCCTAGCAGTCTACTCCAAGCACTACTAGTGTCTCCTCTAGGCTAGCTGGATCCTCCAAGTTCTGTAAAATTTTATCAATGTTTCCAGTCAGGATTGGAGCGAAGTACAAACGCCAATAGAAGTTCTAATGAATTGACAAATACTATAAGAAATAAATATAACAAAATACAAGACAAAATATCAAGACTTGAAGTAAAATAGTACAAGGAATACTGAATATCATGTCATGGTGTAAGATATAAAGTAAACTAGAATGTAGAGCAGTACAGGCAAAACTGACATATAATATATATATAAATGGTGCCTAAGATATTAGAGCGTTATGTGACCGGCTTGGGTCCAGATCAGAATATTCTATTTGACCAGCTATGCACAAGAACAAGCACAGGTAAACCTAGAGATCAGGCCGGCCAAAATGGAAAGTTATTATTCTATTAGTATCAGGTCATACTATACCCTACGTGTGGCGAGGGTGAAGCTACGCACAAAAAGTTACAAGAGGGGTATTGATCACATAACCTCTAATAACTACCCAATTTCTCGAATAGTATAATAGATCCAACCATGACACGTCGTGACACAGGATTCAAAAGCAGGAGGCCATGCCCACTCCCAAATCGGTGTCTATACAAGTACAAGAAACAAGATCGAACAATGTATCAATATACCAGGTAGACCGGGAATAACATCTCATGACGAAATCCAACGTATACTTGTCCATGTATCCTCGTGTCGAGAATCAAGTAAAATACTGTAATGAACAAATATACTAGATATCAAAGCAATGAAAGCTATCAAAGAATGTACTCGCCAGCGGTCCTGCGCTGTCAATATGAATCGAGGCTAAAAGTAGAGTCACAGACCTATAGATGAGATATACATATGTTAGACAGGGTTTAACAGTGTTAGGGATGCTTTTCTAGTGTGTGATATGCAATCTAGGTCAGACTATGTCAAGTGTTGACTCACAGTTGACTTTTGGTCAATTGGTCAACTCCTAGTCCAATCTAGGTCAGATGTTGACTCAAAGTAGACTTCTAATCAAATTAGTCAACCTTGGTCAACCATGGTCAAATCTACGTCAAGTATCCTATATCTAGTCATCCTAACTATGATACCTTAATCTAGGTATCCACATACAAAATTACCTTGTACATGCTTATATATATATATATATAGGATATGCCCCCAGAAGTATGGCAATACATAAATATATCCTAGAGGGTAATACCCAACTAACAAGTAAATTCTTAATTGGACTAATCCTAACATAATAATCCTAGAGGGTAATACTTAGCTAATCCTAACATATACTAAATTCTTAACTGGACCAACATCCCAACTACAAGTTCCCTACTGAAACTAACACACTAAGATACATCATGATAATAACTGATACTATCTAACCAATGCTAACATGAAACTAACATTTAAACTAATACTAACACTAAGGATACACTTGGATATCCTAACCAAAATGCTTATTAGTATCGTAACCCCTGATATATTCTCAAATTCTCTACTGATTGAACTTACCCAAGACATTATACACTCTAATTTCTAACTCACTAGTGTCTCTAAACCAAGCCAAGTCCCCAAGGAAGGTCAACCCTGCCTGTATTATAGAGTCTGGAGAGAGCTTCCTGCACCCTGCAGGAGGCTCTTTCTACCCTGCAATGAGTACAACCCGACCCTCCTTGCTGCAGGGCCAAAGGCCTGTGCAAAGCCTAAACTAAACTGCTACTTAGTGGCTCAACAGGGGTCCAAAATCCCCTACTGCCAAGTGGCCAAACCCCTGCACTGACCTGGCCAAATGGCCAATGTTACCAATGTACTGCAGTAACTAATTGGCTATTGCCTACCGCTATTAGAGGGCTCCCCTGCCTTGTCACTGAATTGCGAGGCCAAAGCCAGACATGACCTGGGCACTCAAGGTAGGCCAATTGGCCTAGTGTCCTAAACTACAACAGGAACCCCTTTCACTAAACACTTCTTCCACTCTCTAAACTCGCTGAATATAGGTATATAGGGGTTTAAAGGCCTATGGCCAAGATGAGCTTGAACAAGGAAATTTTCCCTTCACTCACTCTCATCTCACCACCCTTAACTGGTACTATCATTCTTTCACTCATTCCCATTTCTGAACTCTACCAATATACTAAGGCACACACACACACACACACACACACACACACCACACATCTAAACTTAAACTCAAGGGGGCTAAGCCCCATCTACTAAACATCACTAACATAATCATCATCGGCTAAAGGGCACCCTCTTGATACATGAAAATAGAATACTAGGGTTGACAATGTAGCTCAGGATTACACTCTCTGATACCAGCTGATACTTCACTTGATTCACACATGGGTTCACTCACTTGACACTCTCTCCATAGGATACACAAGACACTGCCTATGGCTCTCACTTAACACTAATACTATAACACACGAGCTCACTCTCTTACATTTCCTATTTCCTACTGCTACTTGTTTCACTTAACAAAATGCCAAAATGGAAATTGGCTTTTGAAAATAAAACGAAAAAAGTACAAGAAGTACAAATTTGATTCTGGGAAAGTATTGCTATGGAAGTTGATTTTAAATGATCACTTTGTTCCTTGGACCATATGATGATGATGAAGATCACTACTTGAAGTAGAACAACTAGAAGAACTAAGTCACCAGAAAGGTATCGACGCACTTGGGCACTGATGGCGAGGCCGAATGCTTTCCTGCTTTGCTTCACTCTGTTCTAAAGAACGGTTGAAGAAGAATGCTCTGGAGAATCAAAATCTCTAAGTTCTGATCTCTGTCTTCTCTCTGTCTCTGTGTGTGTTTGTTATGAGAAAAATAAGTCTATTTATAGACTTGGGCTTTTGTGCGTAAAAACTCAGCAAAAGTTCCATCTTTATGCTAACAACTGCCACCCACGACTGAAGCCATCCTTTGTATATGTTGACACGTGTCCCACCATTTAGTAAGAATAGGATACATGTACACACGTTTCGAGAAGAATGGCATGAAAGCCACGTACAAACCACGTTCCAAACTGGTGGAGAATAGGGCATAAAAATAGCCCCAATGTACTCTGAGCGTAAAGCAGTAGATTAGGCGTAAAATAGCCTGACATAGACTTCCCGCGTAAAGTGGTTGTTAAATAACCTTGAGCGTAAAAGCAGCTCAAATAGACTTTACGTACACGTCGACTGTTGAGCGTAAAGGCTCGTATAATCTTCGTGCATAAAAGAAGCCATAGTGTGAGCGTAAAGTAGCTCAATCCACACACTAAACGACAACATTGGTCTCTGTGTAAAAACAAATCCCTTTGAATTTATGATATATGCCATCATTAATATCTCCATGTCAGAGTTTGCATTAAATACGAGATTTGACAGCTTTGTCCAGTAAAAGTGGTGATCTGTCCTTGCGTAAAACCATGGGTATAGACCCTAGCGTAAAATGATCTGCTGCTTTAGGCGTAAAGTGATTAGCCTTGTCTTGGGCGTAAAGTATTTAGCCTCTCTGCGTGTAAAGTGGCTCAATTGGAGTGGAATGATCTATCACTTTGACTCTTTCTGAAGCACTTTTTACGCTCCTACAAGACCCCCTTCAAAGTTTTCAAATATCCAAAATTTGAAACACTTTGAACAGAAGCGTAAAAGTTAAAGTTTGATTAGTCAGCGTAAAATTCGAGATACGCAACCATCATCCGCGTAAAAGTGGGAATGTCCAACAGTCAGTGCAATTTTCAATAGTGTCGGTCAACACTTAACCGTCACAATGAATTTCTTTCTCGAAACTTTCAATGCCTTTTCGTTTCCCCGAGTTTATTATAATGAGCAGTTTCCAACGAGGAATATGAAGAGTTGATTTAATTGTATAAATAAGAAGAAATTCTTCACTCTTGTCATTCATCCTCGTAGTGACATGGCGCCAAAGAACGATATTACAACAAAGAGGCTTCGAGCTCCAGGCTTGATTTTGAGCGAGCATGCAACCTTTAGAGTGCTTTGGAGTGACTCCTACAGTCTTTAGTCGCATCGATGGTGGTCCCCCAACTGCGTACGAAGGGCCAGGAGATGCCGAAGCATTTCTCAATCTGATGCGTCGCTCCGGGATTCGCAATATGCACGAGTTAGGTGCCTCCTTTCGTCAGCCCAACGAAGGAGAAAAATAATGTTTCTATGTATTACGAATCTTTTATCTGTAGGGGCCACTTCCCCCCTTTATAAATAAAATTTTGATGTTAATCTCATCTATTGATGCGCAGAATTGTTTAAGCACTTCTTTTGACTGCTTCTATGATTGTTAATTCCCAAGAAACAAACCAACACGTGGCATCTGTCTTGTGGTTACGAGAGCCTTTAAATAGGATCTTCTCCCGAAATAGACTCATACTAACAGTTTCTTCAGTCTTTATAAATAGCCGAGAATGTTTCATATATTCCATTCTCATTCCTCTGAAGATAACTTTCTGTAATGTCGTTCTCCAACAAGTGACAATGGCGAAGCTTTCCAACGGTGTTCCTTTATACGCCCGCATCAGACGTAGATTCAACCATTAATAAAGCCAAACCATTTACTTAAGTGGTAAGTCTGATCGTAAGCAAACACTGTCTTCAAATTTTTTCTGAAAACAGCTATTCATGAGCACAAATTCTTGACGAGCGTAAAAAACCTTGCTGAAGCACTGGCGTAAAAGCCTTGCTGAAGCACTGGCGTAAAAGCCTTGCTGAAGCACTGGCGTAAAAGCCTTGAAGCACGTAAAAGCCTTGCTGAATCACTGGCTAAAAGCCTTGCTGAAGCACTGGCGTAAAAGCCTTGTTGAATCATTGGCGTAAAAACCTTGTCATCTGTTTTTAGTTAGCGTTTAATACACATCTGATGATACTTCTTTTAAAACACTTTTCTTTTTGTTTTCTGCAGAAGTTTGGCTGAACAGCTTTTCCAGAACTGGCATTGGTGACTTTGATGTTGTGAAGAGTGTTCTTCTGACATCAATATCAGGGAGCTCATGCGCTTTTGACGTGCAAATCAGACAACTTAGAACTCTTCGTGGGATAGAAGGGTCTTCCTCTGTTGGTAGGAAGAGCTTTATACACGAAGTTGGATGGTGGAGTCAACTCTACCCGAGAAATCGGGTAGTAAGTTCCTTTCGCGGCAGAACTAGGAATTGTATCCCAATGCTGGATGTATTCCTATCTCCTCTGGAAGGCCGCCCCTAATCCACCAGTTGTATTGGCAGCAACACGCCTTCGGGCTGCCATACCCTGGGGTCTCCTCTCGTCTGAGAGAGAAGACCAAGTTTGATTCCTACTGTTCTGGTCGCCACTGAGGCTCAGACAGCAAGGAATTGACACCAACAACGAATCCGACGAAGAAGATCCAAAAGAAATAAATCTCCATTAGGTTATCGTTGTGTGTATAGAATGAAAATCCAAGATGTAATAGATTTCCATTATGATTTGTAAGAAAGTCTAAGAAATGTAATAGACTTTTATGATATGAGAATGGAAATGATAATTCTTCTATGCTCAATGATTTGTATCTATCTAGATGAAATATGGACATGATAGATAATAAAATCTTGTTTTCTGTTTTTAGAGTATACAATACTATCAGAGGTAATATGGACATGATAGTATGTAAGAACTCAAAAGAAAATTAGATTAATATCTATGCAGAGGTCAAAATGGAAATGATAGATAGGAAAAGAAGGTGGATTTAGTATTTATCCAGAGGTTATGAAAACATGATAAACAAAATCCCTTTTTAATCAATTGATAAAATAGATTTAAAATCCCTCTCCCAGGAGACAAGAAATCAGCTTAACCAAACCTTGGTAGCTGGGGAATAAGGAGACAGATGTAGCATATAAGTCCATCTTAATGTATGAATGAATCATAATTTTCGGGAAAAGAAAATATTGATTCGATTCCATAATTAAATGAATGAACCCGATAGAACGAACGGACAGGTCTTTTCGGGAATGAAAAGTTGTTCTCAATCTCAAAGACCGGTTCATCAACAGTCCTCTTCTATAAATAGGCGAGAACTCTCTGTAATCATTTCATTCTTATTTTACTTCCCCATTGAAAATGTCTTCCGAGGATGTACAGCAAAAGAATGAAGTCACCAGCAAAATTGAGGACATCACTGAGATATGTCCCGTTGAGCCAACAGTGACAGGCCCGACTCAAGTAGGCAACAGCTCTTCTACGCCCAAGCCACCACAAGATATCCTTGCGTTCTTAGTAGAGTCAGGAAAAACTCCTGAAGAAGAAGCGCTGAGGATGGCCATCTGCAAGTTTTTTATGAACTCAGGCAACGATGCCTTCGAGACATTAACTGACTATGTATTCAATAAGGGAGGCAGTGGTCCTCGTCCTTGACCTTTTATTTTGAACAAAAATAGTAATGAAAGAAACTTTATTTTCATTCTGTCTCCCCCTTTTTTTATACATAGTATTTCTTAAGAAATTTGCCATTGATTGGCATCATGAGTAGATCTCCATTGGGCTTTGATAACCGATAGGCGCCATTGGAAAATACGGACTCAATTACATAAGGGCCTTCCCATTTTGCTTGGAATTTCCCTTTGTTTTATGAGTCATCACCATCGGTCTTCGAACAGCTAATACAAGTTCGCCAACCTTGAATACCCTCTCTTTCACTTTACGATTGAAAGTTCGAGATATACGGGCTTGATATAGCTCTATGCTGTTGTGCTTGAAGACGCTTTTATCCAATCCTTCAAGTTCTCGGAGTCGTAAGCGATCATTATTCTCTGTAGTTAGCTCATTAGCAATGGCTATTCGTAGAGATGGGATCTGGATTTCCAATGGGAGGACAGCTTCACATCCATAAACCGAGAATGGTGTAAAACCAGTAGGAGTCCGGACCGTTGTTCGATAAGCCCATAAACACTCTCCAAGCTTCTCATTCCAATCACGTTTATTAGAAAGACAAACTTTTTAGAAGTTTAATGATCGTCTTATTGAAAGCTTCGGCTAAACCATTAGCAGCTGGATTATAAGCCGTAGAAGCCAAATTCTGAATTCGATTCTTGTCACAGAATCGATAAAATGCCTGACTGGCAAATTGTGGACCATTGTCATGAATTATCCGTCGAGGAATCCCAAGCGATAAATGACATGGTGCTTGATGAAGCTGATCACGTTAGATGTTTTCACTTCCAAGGGGAACTGCTTCTGCCCACTTAGAAAAGTAATCTGTTATAGCTAATATGAACCGATGTCCTTTAACAGAAGGAGGATTAATAGGACCAATGACATCCATACCCCAAGCTTCGAAGGGCCAAGAGGCTGCTGTAGGATGTAGAAATTCAGATGGTTGATGAATAAAATCAGCATGAATCTGACATGCTTTACATCTTCTGGCATAGTCTACAGCATCTGCTATCATAGAAGGCCAATATACCCCATTCTTCGAATACGGTCTTATAATTTAGGACCTGGTTGATGAGCACCACAAATACCATCATGAGCTTCTCGCAGTGTTTGTTTAGCTTCACTTTCTGAGAGACAACGCAGCAAGAGTCCATCATAAGAACGACGGTATAGCATATGTAAAGACGAATCATAATAAAATCGAAACGATCGTCTTTTGATTGATGCAGCTTCTTTTGGATTTCAGGCAAAATCCTACTGCATAATCGATGAATGGAGCTCTCCAATCCTTCTGCTGGGAACTTGGCTCTGTAGTATAACTTTGTTCAATATACAAATTATTCTTGACACAGAACAAGTCTCGATCCAACAAAGTAATTGTATTTTGCCTTCGGATTGGAACAGCCAGGTCTGCAGCTAAACTAGCAAGAGCATCAGCTTCCACATTCTGAGAGCGTGGTACAAATTCAATGAAGAATCCTTTGAATGAAAGGACCAACTCGACTACCACCTGATGATAAGGAATGAGATCAGGATTTCTGACCTCATAAGTCCCTCTAACTTGATTAACAATCAATTGAGAATCTCCATAAGCTTCTAGGAACTCAATATCCAGTTGTTTTGCTACTTAGACCGATCAATAGCATTATATTTGCTACATTGTTGGAGCATGGCTCATTGAGAGAATAGGCACGGTATATGACCATTTTGTCAGGAGAAACCAAGACGATTCCTACCCCAGAGACAATATTGCCTTTAGGTCCTACTCGTGATGCCCCATCAAAATATAATTGCCATATGTTATTCTTCAAATCAGGTTACAATCCACGACTTCATCTGGAATGTCCTCATATAATTTTGATGTTTCAGGTATAGGGTGAGCAGCTAAGAAATCGGCTAATGCTTGACCCTTTATTGATTTCTGAGGTACATAAACCATGTCATAAGGAGTAAGCACATCGCCCAGGTGGCCAACCTGGAGTTAAGAATGCTAGGTTTTCTCATCAATACCCGAATGGGATTTATTCTGGAGATGACATGAATAGTCTGTCCCGTCACATAATGTCTTGTCTTTTGGACGGCAAAAACCAAAGCTAGACATTCCTTTTCCACAGGAGTATACCTGTGTTCAGCTCCGACCATCATTCTGCTCAGATAATATATTGCTTGTTCATGACCCATATCACTTTTCTGTGCAAGAAGAGCGCCAAGTGAATGATCCAAGGCTCGAATATATAGCAAAATGGCCTTCCTACCACCAGGTACCAGAACAGGTGGGTTTGTAAGGTATTGCTTAATGTCATTGAAGGCTTTCTGACACGCTTCATCCCAAACAAAAGATACCTTTCTTTAATAGACGGAGAAAGGTTGACATCTCCCAGACAGATTAGATATAAATCTTCTGATATAAGCAATACGACCCTGAAAGCCGGAGTTCTTTCAGGTTACGAGGAGGACGCATTTAAGAATTGCTTTAACCTTATCAGGATCAACGTGGATACCCTGAGAAGTAATGACAAATCCTAAAATTTGCCACTGGAAACCCCTAAGAAAGACTTAGTAGGGTTCATTTTCAATTGATGCTCGCATCAATTCAAATACTGTCTTCAAGTCCTGAATGTGATCATCCTTTGATCGACTTTTAACAGCAATGTCATCTACATAGCATTCAACTATCTTCCGTAGATGTTCTTGAAAGATGTTGCTCATAGCCCGTTGATACGTGGCACCGGCGTTTTTAAGACCAAACGATAACCGTATAGCAGTAGACCCCAAGGGGTGTACGAAAAGCGGTATGCTTCTCATCTTCTGGATGCATCTTGATCTGATTGTATCCTGAGAATCGTCCATAAAAGACATGCGTTCAAAACCACATGTATTATCTATCATGACATCAGTAATGGAAATGAAATTCGTCCTTTGGACAAGCCTATTAAGATCTCGATAATCTATACAAACTCGGACTTTTCCGTTCTTCTTCATGACAGGAACAATATTGGCAACCCAATCTGGGTGTTGCTCTTCACGAACAAATCCACATGTGATCAACTTTTTGACTTCTGCTTCAATTGCATCCATCATATCTGGTCTAAAGCGCCGTTGCTGTTGTTTTACAGGCTTGGTGTTAGGTAAAATATTGAGCTTATGAGTAGCAACTTTAGGATCTAGACCCGGCATATCCTCATAACTCCATGCAAAGATGTCAATATATTCTTTGATAAGTTTTATTAACTCTTCCTTTTCATCTCGGCAAGATTTTTACTAATGAATATTGGTTTGGACGTAGTTCCATCCCCAACATCAATCTGGATGACCTCATCTTCTGTAGGTGGGTCGCTGTTCAAAACGAAGTTCCCACTGAGTATCCATCTGTTGTGCCTAAGGATCATTCTCAAATGGTTCTGATTCATTATCAATTTGAACCATGTAAGCTGAAAATATTTGCTCAGATTTGTCATATGAGGAATGAAACATATCGGATTCGACGAATTGAATTTCTTCCGAATCTGATGACTGCAAGAGCTAGAAGAGAATTCTTCTTGTATATCGTCATTAAAATGTGGACGGATCATATCCCAATCCATGACGAGTCTTTTGGTAAAACGGATCACCACATAATGGTAGTCGTCTACCCTTGCCTTGATTGAGACCTTGTATAGTCTTCAAATCATATCCCATGTTCTGGATAATCTTGATAGATTGTTGACTATACTTGTCAATTCGGATTCTTTTTGTCTTTATCTTTCAGCTCATCTGCCTGAGCAACAGGGATATTTCTAGCCAGACCAAACACAATTTGGCGCTTGTTTTTCTTATCAGACGGAACCACGAAATAAGATTCTTCGTGACGTCTAAAAGTTACGCAAGCTTGTGATGAAGCGGCCACAGGTAGAAGATAAGGAAATGTTAGGAACCTTTGAGCATAAGGTCCAACATCTACATGAGGAGAAAAGAATTTTCCTTATGATCGATGTATAAAGTTTCTTCTGGCTCTATGTCGCCTTTATATTGATGACTTTGATTATCAGAAGATAAAGTCATTCTTTCGATAAACTTGACAGCCATATACTCGAAAAGGAAATCTTCATTGATATCAAAAAGTATAGAATGATCAATATTTACATCATTTACAATTTGACTGCTATGCTTCGGATTAATCATCAGTGACCATTATCTGTCTTCTGCGTAGTTTTGCCAAGATTGACAATCAATGGTGGTTCTGGATCATTCGTACAAGAAGTACGCCCTTTGACCTTGATCATAAAAGGTTGAACTTGCTCTTAGCAGGAATATTTGTTGATTCCTCAGATGAAGTTTGAGTTCTTCCTTTAACCTTGATTATCAGAGGTTGATCATTGACAGATTGGATTGGATTCGTCCCTTGACTATGATCTTCAAAGGTTGCTCCTCTAGCGGATCTCATTAATAGACTGATCCTCAGTAGGTGATTGATCTTCAGCCATGTCTGATATCTCTTTCACATGCTCTTGTTTATAAAGCCTTGAATCAGAAAATAGGCTTCGACACCCTTGAAAGGATTGATATCAGCAAACTCAGTCTTCACAACTCCTTGGGAATCCACATACTTGAAGCATTGGTGGAGAGTTGAAGGTACAATATTGTGCTCATGAATCCACGGTCTCCCCAAAAGGATATTATAGGAGACGTCTGAGTTGATAACATAGAAAGTTACCATGGTTCGAAGATCACCAATCTGAATTTGCAGACGAATCTTCCCCAGTGGCTTGCTCTTGCCAGAGTTGAAACCGACTATCGTAGTACTAGTGTAAGTCAAATCACTAGTAGGAATCCTCAGGGGTCTTAGCATACTCTGAAGAATTATGCTAATTGAGGATCCGGGATCAATATAAATTCTGTCAATTTCAGTGGATCCAATATACCCAGTGTAGCACAAAGTCTGTCATGCTTGTTATTTTCAACAGCATATCTTCTTGTGTAAAGGTGATGTTGGAATTGCCTCCATCACTATGACATTGTGGACACGACACTGGTATACTATCAGGAGTCTTGAGTTGAGCCAAGCATGAATCTGCTTGAAGTAAAGCTTCACTCAAAGTCTCTCTGCTTTCTCTGAAAGGCGAAGCAACTCAAATATAGATAGTCTAGCCGGAGTATTGGCCAACTGAGCTAGAATATCAAACTTGCAAGGCTTCATCACCACCCCCTGACTGGAAGCAAACTTCAATGGGACGTCGAAGCGTACTGCTTTCTGTTTCCCCTTTTCAACCACAGAAGGTTTAGCAGGAACAGGAGAAGGTTGGGTTGGTAGTGTTTTCACTACATCTTCTGCTTCTTTGAGGATCCCTCATAGTCTTTGTGGTACTCTTTTCCAGATCTTGTACCAGTGAAAGTTTCTTCTTCAGACTCAGGAGAAGGAAGTACCATATTACAGGATTTAGTCTTTTTCCCTTAGCCTTCTTCTTGTGAGGGTTGTTATGAGGAACTTCAGAACCCAATCCAACAGTGGAGTTTTGATTTTGAATTTGTAAAGGAAGTCGTATTCCTTTATCATAATTCAAACCTTCTGCCTTTTGAAAGTCATAACCCATCTTCTTCTAAGAAGGACAGATTGCTGACTATACAAGTGAGTGGGCAGCGAACTTTTGGCAGGTGTTTCAACAGAGGAAGAGGAAAAAATCTCTGTAACTATAGGAGAATGAAGCATAGATGTCTCTATAGTTACGGAGGAGAAGATTCGGGATACGAGGAAAAATCCCTGTCGGAGCTTTTTCATAAGCAGCAAAGACTTATTGTGCCCGATGTAAAGGAACACTGTTCATGGCTAACCGCTGATGAGTAAGCTTGAGCTTGGTAGGAGGCTAGACTTGGTGGACAGATGTTCAGTCCTTTCAGTCTATCTTCTAAAGGAAGGCCATCCCATAGATGATCCAAGTCATCAGGATCTGGAATAACATGGAAATCATGTTGCAGGTTTTGACTTTCTTACCCTTCTTGGATTTTGAAGTTTTATCTTCATTTTCCAACTCAACACTAAGTCAGGATGTACCCACATGATTTCACCATTCTTTAATGTGAGCGCAGCAATCCTGTTTTTCTCTGGCAGGTGGGATATTCACGATCTTTCGTCGCCTTCGAATTGGATAATTCCATCTGGGACTTGCTGTGGAGGAAAATCTCTGAACTGAAGAGAAACCATATTGGTCGTAACCGTATGGTCATCATTGGTTAAAGCAATAGCACCACCATTTATCAGCTCTTGGATTTTCTTTTTCAAGACATAGCAAGCACTGGTAGGATGATTAATGTATCTATGATAGATACAATATTTGGGATTGTCAGTCAGATTCACCTCATTAGGCCTTTTGGCTCCGGAATCTGAAGTTTACCACTCTTCACCAGACATTGAAATATCCCTGGGATATCACTTTCGTCAAAGGAGTATTCTTCCTTTGGCCTGGAAGATTCTTGATTATTCGGCGTCATTTTGTTCTTGGAAAGATTGACCATAAGAGTATCTTTTCCCTTCACATTACGATTGCCAGGATTATTACTAGGATTACTTTTCTTCCTTTATCTTCTGAAGCAAAATCATCCCATGCTCTCGAGCCAACCTACCATTGGTCTCGGCAGAAACTGCTGCTATGATAAACGAAGCCCAATCTGAGAATTGGGAACCCGTGAAAACAGCGATGGATGGTCGCAGATTCATCTTGCATGTATCAATCAATGCTGAATCTGGCATACCAGGAGGCATCTTTAAAGTAGCCTGTCGGAAACGTTCGATGAATGTCCGAGTATCTTTTTCTCCTTTTGTTTGATTTCTCAAGGAGGACATGTTCATGTCCATACCTCCTTCATAGAAATGGGAGAAAATATTGCCTTGAATTCGTCAAAAGACGAAATAGAATTATCGGGTAAACTACGATACAGTCGTAAGCTGAACCCGTCAGGCACCCGATGAACACAGTGAGAAGAGCATCATTTTTCTGCAAGTGTACAGTCATAATATCAAAGTAATTGATATATTGACTGGGAGATGCTTTTCCATCGAACAAAACCATAGATTGTGGCTTGAATTTCGGTAGAAAGGGTACATCATTCCAATGAGGAGGATAAGGTTGCTTAATCCCTAACCTCTGGAGCTGATCTTTGTGCCTCAAAACTTCAAACTGTGCTTTGAGCTCACGCACTGCTTGAATGGCTTCACTAGTTTGAGGAAGCACATTTGATTGAATAGTTGTTGGATGTACCGTAACCCCACTAAGGTGGTACATCTTCAGGAATGATGGGATCTGGAGATGCAGAATTTTGATTAACAGCAGGCTCTTGAATATTCAAAGGTATTTCAGCCCCTTGACTATCTTGAGTTTGTGCTGTTACTGGTACCACGACCACGGGTGTTACTACTTACTACTGACACTTACTACTTGCTGGGCTGGCATTTTTGATTCAAAATTATCTGATGCATGCTTTGCACCATGTTAGCATGTCTTTCATGATTGCTCCACGGCAGTGAGACGTTTGTCCGTATTAGCAGATGACGTCTCTGGTTCATCTCCACAGCGTATGATTCAACCTCTCTTGAAGATATAGAGGGATTAGTATAGAAGTATGAATCCACACTATCGGTATCAGACTCAAAAGATTAGTACCCCCAGCTTCTGAATCAGAAGTCTGCAATTGTCTTTGTCTTCTTGATCTAGTATTCTGATATACTCCTTCAAGGAATCAAGAAGTCTGTTGAACTGTTTCTGGAGTTTGGGACATATTCTGTCTTGGATGTCGTCCTCTGTTAGTATGAGATGCCTGTTGACTGATGCATATGACAGCTCGTGTTCTTGGTCTTCAGCTTGATGTTGAGCGAGTTAAAACTCAATCGATCAAAACTGACCGTTTTTGAAGCCGAACAACAACATGATCACAACCTGGTGATATTCACAATATGTTTTTTCTTGGGGGGTGTCACCGAGATTGTCTGTTCTTACGCTTTTGCATTAGCAATTCACGTAAGTCAGAAGGAGTGGAGGAGTAGTTCTTCTTTATTACATTAGGGGTAGAAAAACGTTTAGTCCCTGTGTATAAGAAGATTACTGGCAGCATTCGCAGAACCAAATTGTAATTTCTACGCGTTTGGAGTTGTGTGCATAAATCTTGAGATTTTTTAGCACAAAGGACTCCATTTCATTACGTGTAATCTGTAGATTTGGTACTTTGCGTAAGCAGTATAAGAAGGTTGTTGGTGTAGGACCGAAGTTTTACCACAACATTTTTACGCTGTATGCGTTTAGGTACATTCACATTAGATGTGCAACATCATTGGAATTTTATCTACACTGTCGCAGACAGGATACTTACCTTTACGCGTAAAGCGTAAAAATTGATTATCTACCACTGTCACAGACGGGAGATTTTTCTATTCGCGAAGAGCGTAACTTTTTGGTCCTACCACGTCACCGACGGAGACTGATTCTTACCCTCAGAAGCATTAAGATTAGAGTCTGCCCATTCAAATGGAGACTCATTCTTATGCCTTGAGCGTAAAACTTGGTTTTTACCCACTGGGCGTAAAACTGGTTCTTACGCAGTGAGCGTGAACCTGATCATCTCAACGTCACAGACGAGAGATAAATTGTCACACGTAGAGTGGACGCTGAAGTAAGGACTGTCCTCGTTACGAACGGGAGCCCCTTACGACAGGATTGAGAAGAATTCCCTTATCATCAGAAGCAACAGAGAGATCAGAAGCCACTTTGGATTAGGAATCCAAACTTTTCGTGCTTTGCGAGACTTTTGAACATTGGAGTAGCGAGAACCACCCCAGTTCGGAGCTTTCTTCATAGGCAGTCTGGTCGAAGTGCACAACCAGAGTCCTTCTTGGTCGAACCGACCGAAACATCATCATATTGAGCAATTGCCTCCTCGTCATAGGAGAAGTCGTCCCCAGCAGAGTCGCCATTTTTGTTTCACTTACAAAATGCCAAAATGGAAATTGGCTTTTGAAAATAAAACGGAAAAAGTACAAGAAGTACAAATTTGATTCTGGAAAAGTATTGCTATGGAAGTCTGATTCGTAAATGATCACTTTGTTCCTTGACCATATGATGATGATGAAGATCACTGCTTGAAGTAGAACAACTGGAAGAACTAAGTCACCAAAAGGTATCGACTCACACTGGGCACTGATGGCGAGGCCGAATGCTTTCCTGCTTTGCTTCACTTGTTCTGAAAGAAAGGTTGAAGAAGAATGCTCTGAGAATCAAAATCTCTAAGTTCTGATCTCTGTCTTCTCTCCTATCTCTGTGTGTGTTTTTCTGAGAAAAATAGTCTATTTATAGACTTAGGCTTTTGTGCGTAAAACTCAGCAAAAGTTCTATCTTTACTAACAACTGCCACCCACGACTGAAGCCATCCTCTGTATATGTTGCACTGTCCCTCCATTTCAGTAAGAATAGATGAATGTACACACGTCTTCGAGAAAATGGCATGAAAGCCACGTAAGCAACCACGTTCCAAACTGGTGGAGGAGAATAGGGCGTAAAAATAGCCCAATGTACTCTGAGCGTAAAGCAGTAGATTAGGCATAAAATAGTCCTGACATAGACTTCCCGCGTAAAGTGGTTGTTAAATAACCTTGAGCGTAAAAGCAGCTCAAATAGACTTTACGCACACGTCGACTGTTGAGCGTAAAGGCTCGTATAATCTTCGTGCATAAAAGAAGCCATAGTGTGAGCGTAAAGTAACTCAATCCACACACTAATCCACACACTAAACGACAACATTGGTCTCTGTGTAAAAACAAATCCCTTTGAATTCTGTGATATATGCCATCATTAATATCTCCATGTCAGAGTTTGCATTAAATACGAGATTTGACAGCTTTGTCCAGCGTAAAAGTGGCTGATCTGTCCTTGGCGTAAAACCATGGGTATAGACCCGAGCGTAAAATGATCTGCCTGCTTAGGCGTAAAGTGATTAGCCTTGTCTTGGGCGTAAAGTATTTAGCCTCTCTGCGGCGTAAAGTGGCTCAATTGGAGTGGAATGATCTACCACTTTGACTCTTTCTGTGAAGCACTTTTTACGCTCCTACACTACTAACAGTAACATAGCATCAGACCAACTGCTCGACTACTTGGCCAAGCAAGGCACGCAAGGCTCTGCAAACCCCCTACTTCCATGAGCTGTTGCTTGCTTTACAAAGCAATGCAGCCAAGGCCAAGATAGATGGACCTATCGCCAACTACTAGCTGCTGCCTAGCCCAACTCCTCTCTCATATATACTGCTATTGGCCTATTGCGAAACAGTTGACAAGGTTTCTAGTGATATCCCTATCCTAACACACACACACACACATATATTATATATATATATATATATTAATATATATATATAATATATATATATATATATTATATATTATATATATATATATATATATATATATATATATATATATATATGAGCTACATATGCATGTATGTTATATATAATGTGTATGTGTTTGTGTGGGGTTTTTGAGTAGTTTTTGTTCTCTGGTATGTGAACTGTCTGTGGAGTTTATGTTGGTATCAAAGGATACATATATATATATATATATATATTATATATATATATATATATTATATATATCTATATATATATATATATTAAATATATATATATACATATATATCTATATAATATATATACATATATTATATATATATATAAAAAAAAAATATACATATCTATATATATATATTATATTATATATATATATTTATATATATATTTATATATATATATATAATATATATATATATATATCTATATATATATTATATATATGCATATAGGAAATCACTAAAATGTCAATGGAGATGTCTAACTAATGAGTAACCCATCCAAAAATGTAATCAAAACTAAAAACGAAGCCAAAAACATCATATTAGGCATTTCAACAACACTTGGGGGCTCTCCTCGGATTTCTCCAAGGATGGCACAAAAATCCAAAATAAAATGCACAAAAGGAGGGTTAGAGCCTTGCTTACCTCCCCATGGGTACCCCTAACCAATATGTGGGTGATCCTACATGTGTCATGCATGAAGAAGTGCTCAAAACTATCAAAATACAATGGTTTTACCTATTGGGTGGTTGATTTCCCAATGGGGTCTTCTATGGTTTCTCTTGTGTCAAGTTTGACACAAAATCCTCCTCCTTTGAACTCCTCCCTATGAGCTCCTGGCCTCCAAGCTCTAGTCTTGTGAATGAAGGATTTAGAAGAGTTTTGGAAGAATTTGGTGGAGTTTTAATGGTAGGATTGTATGGAATGGAAGGGTGTTTCTTCTAGGTTTATGGAGTCTCAAATAAATAAGAACGTGAATTAATGGCTCTTAATAACCCCAACGTGGGCCATAAAACCCCTTCTAAAATGTTCATTTTGTCCTATATATATATATATATATATATATATATATATATATATATATATTTTATATATAATATATATATATATATAAAAAAAAAATATATATATATATATATATATATATATATATATATGCATATAGGAAATCACTAGAAAGTCAATGGAGATGTCTAACTAATGATAACCCATCCAAAAATGTAACCAAAACTGAAAACGAAGCCAAAACACATATTAGCATTTCAACAAACCTTGGGGGGGGCTATCCTCGGATTTCTCCAAGGATGGCACAAAATCCAAAATAAAATGCACAAAGAGGAGGGTTAGAGCCTTGCTTACCTCCCCATGGGTACCCCTAACCAATGTGGGTGATCCTACATGTGTCATGCATGAAAGGTGCTCAAAACTATCAAAATACAATGGTTTTACCTATTGGGTGGTTGATTTCCCAATGGAGTCTTCTATCGTTTCTCTTGTGTCAAGTTTGACACAAATTCCTCTTCCTTTGAACTCCTCCCTATGAGGTCCTTGGCCTCCAAGCTTCTAGTCTTGTGAATGAAGGATTAGAAGAGTTCTGGAAGAATTTGGTGGAGTTTTAATGGTAGGATTGTATGGAATGGAAGGGTGTTTCTTCTAGGGTTTATGGAGTCTCAAAAAAAATAAAGAAGGTGAATTAATGGCTCTTAATAACCGGCCAACGTGGGAGCCCTAAAACCACTTCTAAAATGTCCATTTTGTCCTCTCAAGTCATTATGAACAATCTCCTAATTAAGGGTTAGATTAGCTCTAAGTGGGGGATTAATTTCTAGTCTAAACCAAGCCAAACATGGCTTAAAAGAGGCTATATGTGTTCATCCTAGGTTGCGGGCTCAAGTGGTCATGTCTAGTCTAAATGGGTTCACAAGTTAAGGTTCAAAATGGGCTAAACCAATAATGAATGAATCTTCACAATAATAACTTAAATAATATTCAATAATTTAAATAAAACAATTTGACAAAATATCCCTATTTTTGAAATGTGGTAGTGACGTAGAGTATGAAGAGTTTATCGCTCCTCTTTGTCAGACTCAGCATCGTTAGGGTCGTGATCGGCAAGGTATAGCCTAATCCATGCTTTGCTGCTGTAATATTGTATCGACTTTCCTTTTAAAGAAGTGTACGAATAGAAGTTCCCCTTCCCCTACCACTGTTAAGGCCTGTTTTGAAGTTGTAGCCCATCTTTTGGATGATGTTCTTCGATGCTGACTGTAACGACGTAGTTGAAGTCAAAGTTGCCCAATATCGTCATTTTCAGCATCGCTATTGGATATAGCCTTTTGATTCATTCTTTTGAAGAGAATATGGTGTTCATCTTTCTTCTGGGAGGGAACCAAAAGAACGATTCTTGTACTGATTTCAGTGATACTTTCTTGAAGAGGTTGAACTGCCCCTAATTTCAGGAATTTGAAGTTATCCAAGATTTCAAGATACATAGAGTATAACAATTGACATCAGTATACTGCAAAGAAGATTCTACTTATTGATAATTATATCATCATTTACAACATGCTCTTCATCTTAGCCGATGGCTTGCTAAGATTGATAACAAGAGAGGAAAAGGAGTTTGAGAAGCTCTGAGCGGACTATCTTTTACACCAGCTCATCATTGGTAGCCAGAGAAGTGATAGCCTATGTCACTAATGAAGAAAAATATGTCCAGCTCTGGCAGTCAAGAATAGAGAATTGCTGCATTATAGGCTAACTTAAAAACCATGGTAGAAATGGTTGCAAGTATACATGATGTGATTGTAGCACAACACACTGTTTCACCGATTGCAAATCCAATTCCAACCCAAGAATATATGGCAGCATCTGTCCGTGTCAACACTGGTATAGGGGTGTAATCTTCCAACAATACTACCATGCCCGCTCAGGCTACTCCAAGACAGTCTGGTGCTGGAGGTGGTGCTTATCATACAGTTTCGCCTTCTAACACATTAAATCAGTCTACTGGTCCCTAAGTCTCGGGAGTCCCCTGGAGGCAGTAAAGCTTTTGCGAAACCAGCTCGAAGCTATCAAGCAGAATGATGGTCTGCAGAAGCTAGGGATCAAGCAACCCTACCCTATAGAGTGGAAGGAGGTTTCGTTTGCACCTATGTACAAGCCATCGACCATCACGGCAGCTCATTTTCGAGTCAGTATCTCAATCACATCGAGGTGATGACTGATCAACTTCAACTGAACGATGCTCTACTCACTAGAGTATTCGTAAGGTGCTTAGCGGGTGAAGTCTATGACTGGTATCGTAGTTTGCCAGATGGTTGCTTAACATTTTGCAGGAATCAAGCAAATATTCCTGGAATGATTCTATAAGAGAACAAATGATATGATTATGTCGGCCCTCATCAAAATCAAAGAACGGCCTAATAAAACTGTTGAATATTTTATCGAGCGCTTCCGTCATGAGGCACTCAAAATGTCTCAGGGTACTCCAGATACACTGACTATAGATACATATAAATCAAACTTGTTATCTATAGTCATCATATGGACTGGACCCACGCAATTCCAAGAATGGGCCCCCTTCATTATAAGTGCCAGGGCAGTCGAAGATAGTGCTGACAAGTTCAAACAACTAGGCATCCAGATGCCTAATCTTAAAAAAGATGAACATTCTGCAACCAACATTGGTGGTCGTCAGAACAACCGAAAAGTCAAAGAAGCTTTAGCCATCAATGTGAAAGACAAAGAAGCTTTAGCCGTCAATGTAATCAGTCAACACCTACCATGACAACACCCCCACAGAGGGCACCACGTGTAACGCCCTAGTCCTAAAATACGTAGGACTAGGAATTTATACATGCCAGCCATATAATAAATATACGTAAGTTGTAAAATGCAGTAGAACCATGACTAATCTCATCCACACAAAGTAAATGAATAAAATATATCATATAATCATAATGAATTATCTTGATACAATATGTGGGATGGAGACAAATCCACTACCAACAAGTAAAAGAAAAATACATGAGAAAAGAAATAATTTTGGCGAGCGAAGCGAAGACGATCCAAGCGCAATCATCCTCGAAGAAATGGAGATGGTCACTAGCGCTAGAGCACCTGCGAAAGATAAGAGCACACACCTGGCGAGATAACCAGGTCCTCAGAGGGACGTAACAAGACACATAATATCATGCCAATATAATTGAAATAAATTGCTCAAATAAATAAGTAAATTGAATTATAACATGGTCCAATACACACCTACTGAACTAGCTTACCATCCCCCCAACCAAACAAGGACAGGAGATAGTAAACTAATTCACGATGACGTATCTTTCCATGCTATAAATCCAATATAGTATCCGGACCCCAACAAGGTTCAATACCTTCTCATCGAAGTAGTAAGTCACACCTACAACCAAACAAGGACAAGATGTGACGAATTATCTACGACAAGTTATTGTTCCAAGCCATGGTCAGATACAAGTACCCAAACCAAAAGTACTCATACCTAACAGATAAAGGTAGCCTAACCAATCTAAGTGAAATGTTGTTAAGAACAATCCTTCCTGCACATGGGCCCTGGCTAAAATAGGATCGGCATAGTCCCCCCTTGGGGCACCAGAGGCCCAATCAATAAGAGCATAATGTTTCGCAGAACGCCAGTGGCCGTCAGTAATCATGGATCATCAACCCCGTATCTCCAGCGGAGCTTCCGGGTCACAAGGAAAAGTGCATCGAAGCCCATATGCTAAGGAATTGTCCTTCCCGCCCAATGCCTACTAAGTTGTATCCATAACACAAAACCTCTATAACCGCTAAGTCAAACTAGCGTGCAACCTCTATTAGCGATTATTCCTATAGCACGACTTATACATACTGGTGGCCAGCCAGTCACACATGTCCGTGTTCTATATGTGACATACAACTTCGTGGTACAACGTGTCAAGGCCAATGAATGCAACAAACAAATATGGTCCCTTAAATCTAGGATTAATGTGTAAGAAAACTAATACATAGCAGGAAATATAAACGAACAGTAAGTTCTAACAGGTTATGCCATGTATCACAGTTTATTTTGCATAAAGAAAATAATGAATAATGCATAAAATATGAGCTAAATAAATAAATAGCAAATGGTAAGGTGTCTTGCCTGGTAGTACGCCTGGTGTGCTGCGATAATCACGGTGGTACGAACTGCGACTTCGGTGCGACAACTATGCAAGGTGACCTCTGATGGTGGCACAGACAGTTCCATCGGGTCCAGGACGGTCAAATTGGTTCGGGTCAATAGGAAGAAGGACAGAATTGGCAGAAGGATAGGAATAATGGGCGTAGTTACGGACGGAAGGATAGTCGAAAGAAATTTAGGTAAATAATATATATATGATTTAGAAAAACTATTTATAATACTCAAAAATATATTTTTATTAGCTAAAATAGTTTTTAGATATATATACTTGAAAAATGAAAATGTTTTAAGGGAAAACTCTAAGTTCGTAAAGATACGACTTTAGATAGAAAAATATATATATTTTAGATAACTACATTGAAAATCTAGAAAAGAAAATCATTTTAGACTACATTATAATTTATAAGTCGAAAAGTATTTATTAATTAAATAGAAAATCTGCAACAAAAATATTTTTATGAGCCAAAATATTTATAGATAAATACCTCAAAAATCTAAAAAATCAGTTTAGGGCTAAGAACCAAATTTAAAATTATATGTAGAGCTAAGCTACTACTATGTTTTTCTTACAGAAATATATATATAATAAAAAAATTACAAAGATGATGATGATGATAATAATAATAATAAAAAAAATAATAATAATAATAATAATAATAATAATAATAATAATAATAATAGCAATGTAAATATTTATTATACATAGCAGCATCATGTTGCTTCCTCCTTTTTCGAGGAGAAGCAAAATCAAGGAAGAGAGAAGGGGAGTCACAAGAGAGGGAGAGAGAGAAAGGAATCAAAAAAGTAAAAGTAATATAATATAAAAATAATAAAATCCAAAAAAAATTATACAGCTGTCCCTTTCGTCTCTTTGTACGAGATAGGAGTCATGAAAAAATAAAAATTTAAAATTTAAAAATTTAAACCAGTCAGCAGTCTATTGTCTCCTCATGTGAGGATAAACACAAAAAGTAAACCGAAAAAAAAAACAAAATAATAAACAAATAAAATGTTTTTAAAAATACACTATCTCCTAAAAGGAGAGCAGTAGCAGCTGCTCCTCGAACGGAGAGGGTAACCGAGAGAGTGAGCGAGGGAGAGAGATGAGAGAGAGGGAAAAGGGAGTGAGAAGCTCTGGAAGACGATCGGGGAGAGAGAGGGAGCGGGAGAGAGTGAGGGCGCGGAAGAGGAAGAGCGGGGGATGGAGAGCGGCGGCGCTGCGGGTTCGATCGGGCGGAGGAGCAGAGGGTCGGCGGTGCTGGATCGGTCTCCGGGCGGCGGCCAAGCTTGTAGAGAGGCACGGCGAGGTGGGTGGCGAGGTTTTGGACGGCCTGGTGGCTGGGCGAACGCTGCTGGCGCTGCTCAGATCCGGCGGTGCTAGCCACGGGCGGTCGTGGCTCACCGTCCACCGGTGCGGGAGGATGCTGCACTCAACATCAATCTCCGACGAGATCAGACGGCGGCTGTTCGTTTGCGGCCGGGCGGCACGGAAATGAGTCGAGTGACGGGGTGGTCTTCGAGCAACGACGGCTCGACCGATTTGGGAACAACGGCGATGGCAGTGGTATTTGGGAAATCGGACGCGGTAGCTTAGGACTGACCGAGGCGATGGCCCCAGAGGTTAGGTGGGGTTTAGAAATTTTACTGTATAATTGGGTCATTGGCTTAGTCTCTAGTTGGTAAATAGGGACGGCCGAGGTCCTGCTGTGGTGGCGGTGGTGAATAAGGTGGTGGTCGGAGATGCGTCTGTGACGGCAGGGGTATTTAGACAATGGGGAGGTCGGTCGAGGTAATGGTGGTGGCTGGGCTAGTGGTGCGGTCGCAGGGAACAGAGTTGGGCGGTAGGCTATCGGTGTTGATGGTAGCGGGTTGGCGGTGGCGTTAGGGTCTGACGTGGAGATGGCCGGAGACAGGCTGCAAGTGGTGGAGGCGATGGCGGTGATCGACGGGGATTAGGATAGGGTTAGGTTAGGGATTTGATGTTTGTCGTGTCGGGGTTGGTCGGCATGTGAGGAAAATGTGTCCTACGAGATGAGTACCTCTCCTTATATAGGAGGTAGAAAATCCCAGTTGGATAAAGATTAGGGCCCCAATTAGATAATTCAATTATTAAATTAAATTTATTCAAAAATTTCAAATCCAACTCTAAATCTAATTAAATTTAATCTTTTATTTTAAAATCAAATAAGATAAATCAAATTTCAAATATAAATATTAATTTACTACTTAAATTAATCCATAAAATCAAATCAAGATTTAAATTGCCACAATAATTTCAAAATATGTTTTCCAAAAATACTATAAAAATAATTTTAAAAATATATTATTATTTAAAAATAAACTTAATAAAATATTTATGAAATATATATGTATGCTCGAAGAATATTATTTATTATTAATAACTGTTATAAACGAAAGACTTTTTATAAATAAAATAAATAAAATTACGGACTTGGAAATTTGGTATGATAACTAAAATGATTATTACATATATTATTTTGAAACTATAGAATAGAAAAAAAAATTCTAAAATATGTACGCTCGTACATATTCGCACTCGTCGAGCAATTACAAAAAAAATTTGCACACGACGTATAATGTAATTACGCGACGTACAATTAAAACTACGCGATGTACAATACAAAATAAAAAAATCAGTACCAAATTTATATTAAAAATAGTAAAAATTTAGGGGTTTTACATCCTACCCAACTTAAAAGAATTTCGTCCTCGAAATTAAGAATTAGTAGGGGTGAGATGGCACAAAGGGGTAGCGATGAGGAAAATCAATTCACAACGTTCAACACAATATGCATTAGGAATTCGTGATTTAGATAAATACAAAAATAATCGTGGATATGGCTAATTAATGCAAGAGTGAAAATGATCAAGGGTTAAAGTTTAATCAAGATAACCTGCAATAAAGAATTGTATGGTATCATAAGAAAATAAATTAGACACCTAGAAGATATGATTTCTTGAGAGTAGGTTGATAGCACGATTAAGAGAACGAATTTGATTTACTCGATTAGAAGGTCATGATAGTAATTATAGGGCCGAGAAAAGAACGAACAGTTTAGGACTAAGGTATAGCAACTTTGAGTGGTAATAGCCCTAATCGATAGGAAGGCTATAGGAAGTTCTAGTATAATGCCTTCGTCCTTCTAAAATAGGTGAAGGCGAAAGCAATATAGAGTTCAAAAGACGATATTATCGAATACGAATACGTGGTTCAAAGGCGACCGACTAATTTCAAAAGAATTTTCAAGGCAGTCGAGGATGGGACTCTAGAGGACAAGTTTATCTATGTCCCCATCCACGTAGAACGATAGATAAAAGCGAACCAAAGTGCACTAGCTTGATCAGACCATCATGCACCGGTTCTGAGTAGACAATACGTTAGTGGAGGCCTCCAATAACATATGTCATGAACAAGCTTGATAAAGAATTGAGCTTGCAAAAACTAGGCTATATTAGCATCATTAGTCTAGATAGTAAAAATATAGGCACGTGAGATTAAGATTGAAAGAAAGCAGAACTAGTTCAAACTCCTTAAGACTCTAAGTTATATCCTATGTTAGTCTCTATACAGTCGTCCTATAGTCTTCTTGTCCAAGTCCTTGGTTGGCTAAATGGGTTAGGGTCCTCTAAATTCTAGAATCTAAGTAAACTTGCTAATATAGGTCACAAGGACAAAGGGATTGCTAGGTCATAAGGCATTCTACCCAACTTAAAAAATTAAACTAATGGTGTTTTGGGACAAGGAAACACGTCTAACTAGTAGGGTCACCTTCCTAACCTCTAGCAAGCACGAAGGGAAGATAAGAATTTTGATAGAAGGAATCAAGCACGATGCAGTCGATGAGTCGAACGATAGTTCGAATATGGAATCGAGAAAAGAGGTCAAGTATGTGGATGAGATCCTAGACTTCTAATCATATACGCAGGCTTGCCTGGTATGGTAAAGTAACCAAACAATTTATCTTAACCTGCATGGGCCACCACAAAAACATGTAACGCCCCAATCCCAAAATACGTAGGACTAGGAACGTAGACATGCCAGCCGCATAATAAATATACGTAAGCTGTAAACTGCAGTAGAACCATGACTAATCTCATCCACACAAAATAAACGAATAAAATATATCATATAATGATAATGAATTGTCTTGATATAATATGTTGGGCGGAGACAAATCCACTACCAACAAGTAAAGAAAATATACATGAGAAAAGAAATAATTTTGGCGAGCGAAGCGAAGACGATCCAAGCGTAATCATCCTCAATGAAATGGAGATGATCACGACTAGAGCTAGAGCACCTGTGAAAGACAAGAGCACACACATGGCGAGATAACCAGGTCCTCAGAGGGACGTAACAAGATACATAATATCATGCCAATATAACTGAATATAAATTGCTCAAATAAATAAGTAAATTGAATTATAACATGGTCCAATACACACCTACTGAACTAGCTTACCATCCCCCCAACCAAACAAGGACAGGAGACGGTAAACTAATTCACAAAGACGTATCTTTCCATGCTATGAATCCAATATAGTATTCGAAATCCAACAAGGTTCAATACCTTCTCATCGAAGTAGTAAGTTACACCTACAACCAAACAAGGACAAGATACGACGAACTAATCCGCGACAAGTTATTGTTCCAAGCCACGGTCAGATACAAGTATCCAAACCAAAAGTACTCGTACCTAATGGATAAAGGTAGCCTAACTAATCTAAGTGAAATGTTGTTAAGAACAATCCTTCCTACACATGGGCCCTGGCTAAAATAGGATCGGCATAGTCCCCCCTTGGGGCACCAGAGGCCCAATCAATAAGAGAATAACGTTCCACAGAACGCCAGTAGCCGTCAGTAATCATGGGTCATCAATCCCGTATCTCCAGCGGAGCTTCCAGGTCACAAGGAAAAGTGCATCGAAGCCCATACGCTAAGGAATTGTCCTCCTCGTCCAATGCCTACTATGTTGTATCCATAACACAAAACCTCTATAATTGCTAAGTCAAACTAGCATGCAACCTCTATTAGCGGTTATTCCTATCGTACGGCTTATACGTACCTGTGGCCAGCCAGTCACACATGTTCGTGTTCTACATGTGACACAACTTCGTGGTACAATGTGTCAAGGCCAATGAATGCAAAACACAAAGATGGTCCCTTAAATCTAGGTTTAATGTGTAAAAAAACTAATACATAGCAGAAAATATAAATGAACAGTAAGTTCTAACAGGTTATGCCATGTATCACAGTTTATTTTGTATAAAGAAAATAATGAATAATACATTAAATATGAGCTAAATAAATAAACAGCAAATGGCAAGGTGTCTTGCCTGGTAGTACGCCTGGTGTGCTGCGATAATCACGGTGGCACGAACTACGACTTCGGTATAATAACTATACAAGGTGACCTCTGATGGTGGCACGGACAGTTCCATCGGGTCCAGGATGGTCAAATTGGTTAGGGTCGATAGAAGGAAGGACAAAATTGGCAGGAGGATAGGAATAATGGGCGTAGTTACAGATGGAAGGATAGTCGAAAGAAATTTAGATAAATAATATATATATATGATTTAGAAAAACTATTTATAATACTCGAAAATATATTTTTATTAGCTAAAATAGTTTTTAGATATATATACTTGAAAAATGAAAATGTTTTAAGGCAAAACTCTAAGTTCGTAAAGATACGACTTTAGATAGAAATATATATATATATATATATATATATATATATATATATATATATATAAATATATATATATATATATATATATATATATATATATATATATATATATATATATATATATATATATTAGATAACTACATTGAAAATCTAGAAAAGAAAATCATTTTAGACTACATTATAATTTATAAGTCGAAAACTATTTCTTAATTAAATAGAAAATCTGCAACAAAAATATTTTTATGAGCCAAAAATATTTATAGATAAATACCTCGAAAATCTAAAAAATCAGTTTAGGTCTAAGAACCAAATTTAAAATTATATGTAGAGTTAAGTTACTACTATATTTTTGTTACAGAAATATATATATAATAAAACAAAATTACTAAGATGATGATGATAATAATAATAATAATAATAATAATAATAATAATAATAGCAATGGAAATATTTATTATATATAGCAGCATCATGCTGCTTCCTCCTTTTTCGAGGAGAAGCAAAATCAAGAAAGAGAGAAGGGGAGTCACAAGAGAGGGGGAGAGAGAAAGGAATCAAAAAAGTGAAAGTAATATAATATAATAATAATAAAATCCAAAAAAATTATACAGCTGTCCCCTTCGTCTCTTTGTACGAGATAGGGAGTCGTGAAAAAAATAAAAATAAAAAATTTAAAAATTTAAACTAGTCAGCAGCAGTCTACTATCTCCTCATGTGAGGATAAACATAAAATATAAACCGAAAAAAATAAAACAAAATAATAAACAAATGAAATGTTTTTAAAAACACATTATCTCTTAAAAAGGAGAGAAGTAGCAGCTGCTCCTCGAGCGGAGAGAGTGAGCAAGAGAGTGAGCGAGGGAAAGAGATAAGAGAGAGGAGAAAGGGAGGAGAGGCGGAGGGAGTGAGAAGCTCGCGGAGACGATCGGGAGAGAGGGAGCGGGAGAGCGGTGAGGGCGCTAAAGAGGAAGAGCGGGGGAAGGAGAGCAGCGGCGCTGCGGGTTCGATCGGGCGGAAGAGCGGAGGGTCGACGATGCTGGATCGGTCGCCGGGCGGCGGCCAAACTCGTGGAGAGGCGCGGCAAGGCGGGTGGCGAGGTTCTGGAGGGCCTGGTGGCTGGGCGAACGCTGCTGGCGCTACTCAGATCCGGCGGTGCTAGCCACGGGCGGTCGTGGCTCACCATCCACCGGTGTGGGCGGATGCGGCGCTCAACGTCAATCTCCGACGAGATCAGACGACGACTTTTCGTTCGCGGCCGGGCGGCACGGAGATGGGTCGAGTGACGGGGTGGTCTTCAAGCAACGACGGCTCGACCGATTTAGGAAAAACGGCGATGGCAGTGGTATTTGGGAAATCGGAGCGGTGGCTTGGGACTGACCGAGGCGATGGTGGCGGTAGCTCCAGAGGTGAGGTTGGGGTTTAGAAATTTTACTATATAATTGGGTCGTTGGCTTAGTCCCTAGTTGGTGAATAGGGGCGGCGGAGGTCCTGCTGTGGTGGCGGTGGTGAATAAGGTGGTGGTCGGAGATGCGTCTGTGACGGCAGGGGTGTTTAGACGATGGGGAGGTCGGTCGAGGTAATGGTGGTGGCTGGGATAGTGGTGCGGTCGCAGGGAACGGAGTCGGGCGGTAGGCTGTCGGTGTTGATGGTAGCGGGTTGGCAGTTGCGTCGGAGGTCTGACGTGGAGATGGCCGGGGACTGGCTGCAAGTGGTGGAGGCGATGGCGGTGACCGACGGGGATTAGGATAGGGTTAGATTAGGGATTTGATGTTTGTCGTGTCGGGATTGGTCGGCATGTGAGGAAAATGTGTCCTGCGAGACACAGGCTATGGGTCGAGGCCGTGTCCGGTATGTGGACACTAGAAAAAATTTGTAGATGTACAAAAAAAATTGTGGAAGGGAAAAAAGATGGGCACGGACACGATGCACATATTTTTGGTTATGGTAGAAATTGTGGAATAATAATGTGGATGAGTACATCTCCTTATATAGGAGGTGAAAATTCCAGTTGGATAAGGATTAGGACCCAATTAGATAATTCAATTATTAAATTAAATTCATTCAAAAATTTCAAATCCAAATCTAAATCAATTTAAATCTAATTAAATTCTATCTTTTATTTTAAAATCAAATAAGATAAATCAAATTTCAAATATAGATATTAATTTACTGTTTAATTTAATCCATAAAATCAAATCAAGATTTAAATTGCCACAATAATTTTAAAATATGTTTTCCAAAAATACTATAATAATAATTTCAAAAATACATTATTATTTAAAAATAAACTTAATAAAATATTTATGATATATATATGTATGCTCGAAGAATATTATTTATTATTAATAACTGTTATAAACAAAAGACTTTTTATAAATAAAATAAATAAAATAACGGACTTGGAAATTTTGGTTTGATAACTAAAATGATTATTACATATATTATTTTGAAACTATAAAATAGAAGAAAAAAATTTCTAAAATATGTACGCTCGCACATATTCGTACTCGTCGAGCAATTACAAAAAACAAAATTTCGCGCAGGACGTATAATATAATTACGCGACGTACAATTAAAACTACACGATGTACAACAAAAATAAAAAAATCAGTACCAAATTTATATAAAAAAAGTAGAAATTTAGGGATTTTACACCACGTCCTAAGGAGTAATATTCTTTTGACGAGGACGACATCATAAGCATATTCAATTGTCTCATCAAGAGCAACAAACTTCAACTGCCCGAAGCAAAACGGCCAGATGAAGTAGGTAAGACTGATAATCCTAAATACTGTGTCTATCAGAGGATCTTGGGACATCCGATTAGCGCGTGCTACGTACTTAAAGGAAAGATTGAACAACTGATCAACGCCAAGGCAATCACCCTTCAGCAAGATGAAAAAACAATGACTGCCAATGTCATCTCTCTGTAATTTGGCGACTTTCCTGCTCAACTTGCGTAGTATAGGGTCGTCCCCATTCCAAAATCTACTCTAGAGATCGTCAACCATCCATCAGCACGAAGTGACGGTCTTGTACCCTTGTCAACCGATAAAGGGGTAATTATGTGGATTTACCCTGATTTGGTTGCTGACTTTGAGTCAAAGACACCTGCTTCCCCTACGAAGTCAAAAATAGCGACCAGATATAAGTCTGGTCATATGACATCACTGGGTGATCACCTTCCACCTTTGGATGCTACATTCCTCCCAGTGGCAGCTTTGCCTTCTTCTGCCGAAGCAGTGACACCAAATCCAAAAATAAATTACTGTCCAGCATTCCATCTATACAGTCAATAGTCCCGCGAACTGATGATAAAGATGGGATATGATCTACAAAAAGCCCCTAGCTTAAATGATGGGAAAGGGTCTCTTATACCCCTTTCTCTATGTCTTCAACATAATCAGTCCCATATTGGACTGGGATTTTAGACAAATCCGTTCTGTCTTTTGAAGAAGTCTTCCAAAGGTAAGACTTAGATAAAGAACTGTAACCTGGTGTCTTTTGCACCAGTACCGGAAGAAGAAGCCATGATCGGTACCCGATCTGGAAGACTCTATCTTAGAGATTATACAGATGGTAACAGCAACAGATGGCCACTTCCTCTTTCTCGCCAATTCTAAAATTGGTAGCGGGTGTGCCAATCATGATCTTGGCGACAATTAAGGGATAGTGCCTCATGGCTACAACCTCTTCCTCTCTAGTTCTAAACTTGGTAGAGAGTACATCAACCACTGCCTTGGCACAAAATAAAAGAAAATATCCTATGGCCAATCCCCACTCCTTTCCAGTTCTAAACTTGGTGGAGAAGTTACATATTACTGCCCCTGCACAGAATAAAGGAAAGCACCGTATGGCCTCTCCATATTATTTTTTAGTCCTGGACTTGGTAGAAAATGCATCTGATTGTGCCTCTGTGCAATCAATGCGAGAACGCTTCTGAGTAGAAAGTCTATTTTTCTTGGCAGATAAAATCAAATCAATGCAAAGAAACTAGGCTCTTCTCGAAGTCTATCTCTTGCTGCCCATTTGTGCCACGCCAAATGTACTGGAATTGTGTGCACAGAACCAAAGGGCATCCTGCCTACTCCTCATAGCCTGTGCCAATTAAGCCAGAGCCAGGATCATTCGAACCTGCGCATTTCAAAAACTAAACAGGGAAAACTAAGGGTGTCTCAGACAGACATCCAGGTAGCACACGACTCTGACATTCACACTTACCTTAACCAGCGCAGAACAGCATCAACCCTACGTCTAAAGCAATCTACGCCACCTACTAAGTTACGCACAGCAAGAGTTTCTCAAGTCAAGAATCCTCTCACCTATGCCAATGAGCTTAGTACTTCTCTGTATACACAGGAAAGAAAGCATCTCAAGAACAAGAATCATGTTCCTAACATCATCAAGGAATATATACCTCCGACTTCTCATTATCCTGTCACTGTAATTGAACTCCACGAGCTTCTTGTACAAAAGCGAAATCATAGGACCATCTTGTCTACCTGTAACTCCACATCAGAAATATCACTGTAATCATTACCATGAAGTAGTGATCAAATATTGGTGTCAACCAACGAAACGGTCTGTCTTCGACCGTTTAAACTATACTCGGACTCCCGAATTCATTATGGTAGACGAAGACGAGTTCCTATATGCTTCTCTCAATATGTCGTTCCGAAGTACTGGGGTGGAAAACGTCTAAGACGTAATACATCCCGCAATCCCAGTCAGTAATACCTAGATCATATCCTTGACTCCGGTGAAGGGGTCTACCAAAATACCAGATCAAGACACCGAGACCTACTCGGTCAAAAAAATATTTTCTCTCCTAATTATGGGGATGTCCTCAGTCAGAGAAATCTTCTCGATTTCGACCAAGAAACAATTGATCAAAGGAATCTCCCTTCTGACGATGAAACAATCGGTCAAAGGAATCTTCCTTTCGACCAAGAAACAATCGGTCAAAGAAATCTTCCTTCCGACCATAAAACAATCGATTAAAAAAAATTCCTGATTCTGACCAAGATTTCTTCGATCAAAGGAATCTTCATACTCTTCATCCCATGGGGGTAGTTCCCTGCATGACTTTGACACCAATAGTGACATCTCTAAGCGGACTATCTTTTCCACTAGCTCATCATCGGAAGCCAGAAAAGTGACTGCCTATGTCACTAATAAAGAACAAGACACGTCTAGCTCTGGCAGTCAAGAACAGAGGATTGCTGCATTAGAGGCTAATTTGAAAACTATGGCAGAAATGGTTGCAAGTACGCATGTTATGATTGTAGCACAACATACTATTTTATCGGTTGCAAATCTAATTCCAACCTAAGAACATGTAGCAGCATCTGCCCCTATTAATATTGGTCTGGGGATTCAATCTCTCGACAATACTACCATGCCCGCTCAGGCTACTCCAAGCCAGTCTGGTGCTAGGGGTAGTGCTTATCAAGAAGTTCCGTCTCTTAACAAATCAAATCAGTCTACTGCTCCCCAATCCTCGGGAGATCCTATGGAGGTAGTAAAGCTTTTGCGTTACCAGTTCGAAGCCTTCAAATAGAAGGATGGTTTACAGAAGATAGGGATCAAACAACCTTATCCTATAGAGTGGAAGGAAGTTCCATTTCCACCTAAGTACAAGCCATCGACCATCACGACGGCTCATCTCTGAGTCAGTATCTCAATCACTTCAAGGTGATGACTGATCAACTTTAACCGAACGATGCTCTACACACTAGAGTATTCGTCGGGTGCTTGGCGGGTGCGGCCTATGACTGGTATCGTAGTTTGCCAGATGGTTATATAACATCTTTTGCAAGATTTAAACAAATGTTCCTGGAACGATTCTATGAGGGAACAAATGACATGACCATGTCGGCCCTTATCAAAATTAAACAACAGCCAAATGAAACTGTTGAACGTTTCATCGAGTGCTTCCGTCGGGAGGTACTTAAAATGTCTTTGGGTACTCAAGATGCACTGACTATCAATACATGCAAATCAAACTTGTTACCTATAGTCAGCATATGGACTGGACCCATGCAATTGCAAGACTGGGCCTCATTCATAATAAGTGCCAGGGCCGCCGAAGACAGTGCTGACAAGTTCAAACAACTAGGCATCCAGATGCCTAATCTTGAGAAAGATGAACATAATACAACCAACATCGGTAGTAGTCAGAACAACCGTAAAGGCAAAGAAGCTTTAGTCATCAATGTGAAAGGCAAAGAAGATTTAGTCGTTAATATGAGCCAGTCAACACCTGCCACGACGGTACCCCTACAGAGGGTACCACGTCCTAAGGAGGAATATTCCTTTGACGAAGATGACATCATGAGCATATTCGATTGTCTCATCAAGAGCAACAAACTTCAACTACCCAAAGTAAAATGGCCAGATAAAGTAGGTAAGGCTGACGATCCTAAATATTGTATCTATTATAGGTTCTTGGGACATCCAACTAGGGCGTGCTACGTTCTTAAAGGAAGGATCCAGGAACTGATCAACGCCAAGGCAATCATTCTTCAGCAAGATAAAAAATGGAGACTGCCAATGTCGTTTCTCAGCAATTTGTCGACTTTTCTACTCAACTTGTGCATGATGGGGATGTCCCATTCCAAAAGCTACTCGTGAGATCGTCAACCTTCCACCAGCACAAAGTGACGGTCTCGTACCCTTGTCAACTAATAAAGGGGAGATTATGTGGATTCACCCCGATTTGGTTACTGACTTTGAGTCAAAGACACCTGCTTCCCCTACGAAGTCAAGAAAGACGACCAAATACAAGTCATGTCATATGACATCACTGGATGATCACCTTCCACCTTTTGATGCTACCTTCATCCCAGCGGCAACTTCGCCTTCTTCTGCCAAAGCAGTGACACCAAAGCCGAAAATCATTTACTGGCCAGCTTCTATCTATACAGTCAATAGTCCCACAAACTGATGACAAAGATGGGATATGATCTACAGAAAGCCACTGGCTTAAATGATGGAAAATGGTCTCCTATATCCCTTTTTCTATTTCTTCAACACAACCAGTCCCGTATTGGACTGGGATTCTGGACAAATTTAGCATGTCATCAAAAAAGTCTTCCAGAGGTAATACTAGGATAAAGAACTATAACATGGTGTCCTTTTCTCCAGTACCGAAAGAACAAGCCATGACTGGTTCCTGATCTAGAAGACTTTATCTTAGAGATTATCCAGATGGATAAGAGAATGCAGCCACTCCCCCTCATGTCTCTGATGCCTCTTCAGCATCTTCTCCACCTGTCGTCAATGATCCTTTGACGTTATCTCCTCAAGCGAAACTAGTTCCTCCCAAACCAACAGCGGCCGGCAAAGGCAAACAGCCAGTTTGTTTCGATAAAATATTAGAGAAAACTCCATCTCTTGGACTTGAAAAGCAGTATAACTTTGACCTATTGGCTCAGCTAGCCAATACTCCGGTAAGGTTATTGATTTTCGAACTCCTGCATCTCACAAAAAAAACCCGAGAGATGTTAAGTGAAGCTTTAATACAAGCAGATGCTTGTCTAGCCCAGCTTAAGAAACTAGACAAGGAACTGATAACATGTTCTTATTATGCCAAAGACTCTATTGGATGCGCTGAAGATCCCAGTCCATAATCTCTCTGCAATAATCACGATTATCTTTGGGTTCAATTTTGTGAGAAGCGAACCATTGGAAAAGATTCGCCTAAAAGTCCAAATAGGTAATCTCCACACAAAGGTTACTTTTATGTGATTAATAATCACGTCTCCTACAATAACTTTTTAGGAAGACCGTGGTTGCACGAACATAACATCATGCCATCTGCTCTCCATTAATGCTTCAAATATGTGGACGACAACAACGAAGTTCACAAATAAGTGGCTGACCTTAACCCATTTTGAGGTATCAAGGCATATTTTACGGACTCCAGAATGTACAAAGAGGAGTTTATGAAAGTGGTACTGGACATGGACACTGAAGAAGATCGACAAGTGAGTCCGAATGATGTCCAGGTAATTCCTGTCAAAGGACGCACATCTCGTCCTGCGTCTTCTTAAATGCTGACCATCAATCTCTCTCCTTCTGACAGGCATCCTCTTGCTGAAAAGACAGAGCATAGCGAGCTCACCTCTTCTGAGCCTCTTGTTATTGACCTTCATCGTAACAAGCCTTCTCAAACTCCTTCTCCTCCTCTTGTTATCAATCTTAGCAAGATATCAGCTAAGATCAAGAGCGCTGTTGTAAATGATAATATAATTATCAATAAAGTAGTATCTCCTTTGCAGTATACTAATGTCAATTATTATACTCGATGTTATCTAGAAATCTTGGATAACATCGAACCCCATATATTAGGGGCATCTCAACCTCTTCAAGATGAAGTACTACTGGAATCAATACAAGATTCATTCTTTCTGGTTCCTTCCCGATAGAAAGATGAACACCCTATTTTCTTCAGCAAAGGACTGAATCAAAAGGCTACATCCAATAATGATGCTGAAAATGACGATAATGGAAAACTTCAACTACGTCGTTATAGTCAGCAATCGAAGAACATCATCCAAAATATGGGCTACAACTTCAAAATCGGCCTCAACGGTTGTAGGGGAAGGCGAACTCCTATTCATATACCTACTCTGAAAGGAAATTCAATACAATATTATAACAAAACAAAGCATGGGTTAGGCTATACCTCGTCGATCATGACCCCAAACGCTACTGAGTCTGACAAAGAGGAGCGATCTAAATTTTTTGATTCTGCCTCATGCGATTCAGACGCCAGTATAGGGCATATCCATCGAGTGACTCTATCCTCTAATATGGTGACCGCTGAGTTCTCAGAAGACGACGACGACTTCACTGAAGCCCCTAAATCAGATCCTTAGGCACAAAGGATGGATACTCAATGGGAACTTCGCTACGAGCAATGCGAACCACCTATCGAAGATCAGTTGGTCTAGCTCAATGTCGGAGATGAAGCTTCTCCAAGGCCAATCTTCATTAGTAAAAGTCTTTCTAAAGCAGATAAATAAGAACTGATCCAGCTCATTAGAGAATACATTGATGTATTGGTTGGAGCTATGAGGATATACCGAGATTAGATCCTTTGACTGCTACCCACAAGCTCAACATTCTGCCAAATACAAGGCCAGTTAAGCAACAACAACGTCGATTCTGACCTGATATGATGGATGCATAGAAATCAAAGTCAAGAAACTCATTACTTGTAGCTTATCAGAGAGGAACAAATCCTGATTGGGTGGCTAATATCGTTTTAGTATAAAAAAAATAGGAAAGGTCCGAGTCTGCATCGACTTTAGAGACCTTAATGAAGCTTATCCCAAGGATGAGTTCCCTCTTCCAATCACTGATGTCATGATCGATAACACTTACGGGTTTGAACGGATGTCTTTTATGGACAGGTTTTTCGGATACAATCAGACCAGGATCTACCCCGAAGATGAAAGACATACATCTTTTCGCACTCCTTTAGGGGTCTAAAATTATACTGTCATGCCATTTGGTCTCAATAACGCTAGTACAACCAACCAGCGGGCCAAGAGCACTATCTTCTACAAATGTTTGTGGAAGACAGTCGAATGCTGTGTCGACAATATTTCTGTCAAAAGTTCTCTGAAGGAGGTTCACATCCAAGACTTCAAAACTATCTTCAATCTAATGCGCCAGCATTAACTTAAGATGAATCCTACCAAGTCATTCTTGGAAACCTCTAGTGGCAAATTCCTTGAATTCGTTATTACCTCTAAGGGTATACACGTTGACCACGAGAAAGTTAAAGCCATTCAAGAGATGTGTCCTTCACACAACCTAAAAGAGCTACGAGGATTCTAGGGATGGCTTGCGTACATCAGGAGATTCATCTCAAATCTCTCTGGACGCTGCAAACTGTTCACCCAACTAATGAAGAAAGGTGTGTCATTCATTTGGACCAAAGAAAGACAACAAGCATTTGAAGACATAAAGTGGTACTTGATGAACCCTCCAGTCCTAGTGCCTCCAATCACTGGAATACCCTTCTTGATGTATGTTCTAGCAACGGATCATTCTCTAAGTGACTTACTAGCCCAGAAGAACAAGAAAGGTCATAAGCAAGCCATCTATTATCTTAGTCACACGATGATCGATGTTGAACATTGATACAGCTAGTGGAAAAAGAATATTTAGTCCTGATATTTGCTCTTCAGAAAACATGACATTATATCACGGGCTAAACCATTCCTGTCATCTCCAGAGTCAACCATCTCAAAATTATGATGAAGAAGCCTGGTACACTCAATTCCAGACTCGCTACATGGGCCATACTACTGGCATAGTATGATATGTTTATGTCCCACAATAGTCCGTTAAGGGTCAAGCCCTAGCTGACTTCTTGGCTGCTCATCCGATCCTTGAGACATCTAAACTCTATGACGAAATTTCTGATAAAACTTCAAAATCAAACATGACTTCAGAAGAAATCTTTGTTTGGCATTTATTCTTTGATGGTGCATCCAGAATCGGACCCAAAGGCACTATCATCATCGGAGTTAGAATCGTTCTGGTATCACCAGAAGGACTGGCCATTCAGAGAGCTTATTCTTTGGACGAGCCGTATTCTAATAATATTGCTGAATACAACGTTCTACTCATCGGTCTCTAATTAGTCAAACAGTTGGATAGCGAATACCTTGAAGTCTATGGAGACTCTAAACTGATTGTCAATTAGGTTAGAGGCACGTATGAAGTTCGGCATCAAGATCACGTTCCATATCAAGAAGCAACTGTCAAATTGGCTACATCATTCAAAGGATTCTTCATTGAACATGTATATCGAGCTTGCAATATAGAAGCTGATGCACTTGCTAATCTAGCGACAGTATTAGCGTCCCAATAAAAAGACAACAGATGATCATTATCACCAACAGGGAGTTATTCTGCATCGAAAAAAATTTGTATTTAGAATCCAGTAATTCAGTCGAAGTTTATACTACAAGTGAAGACTGGAGAGCTCTTTTCATTAACTTTGTGGTACATGACATTCTACCTGAAGATCCCAAAGAAGCAACTATAATTCATCGGTGGTCGCTCCGGTTCTAATACAATCACATCTCCAAAACAATCGATCGACGATCATTTGACGGTATGCTATTACGCTGTCTTGCAAAAGTTGAAGCAAACCAGATACTATATGAATCTCATGATCGTGTCTGTGGTGCACATCAGCTTGGTCCTAAGCTACAAGATTGGATTCGATGCATGGGATACTATTAGCCAACCATAGTGTCAGATGCCGTTGAATATTCAAGAAAATTTCGGGCAAGTCAAATGCACGCAGATTTCATTCATCAACCTTCAGAATTTCTTCATTCTGCTGTAGCATCATGGCCCTTCGAAACTTGGGGCATGGATGTTATTGGTCCTATTAATCTATATTTATTTCGAGGACATCGGTTTATCCTAGCTATAACCGATTACTTCTCAAAATGAGCCGAAGCTATACCCTTAGCTAAAGTCAAGATAAGCTATATCATCAACTTCATCAAACATCAGGTGATCTACAGATTTGGCATTCCTCGGCGAATCATTCATGACAATGGACCTTAGTTCATCAGTCAGAAGTTCACTCGATTTTGTGTTGATAACCAGATCAACAATGATGCTTCTACAGTCTACAATCTCGTAGCTAACAGTTTGGCAGAAGCATTCAACAAAAGGATCATCAAGCTTCTCAAGAAGTTCATTTCAACTAATAACCGTAACTGGAGCAAAAAGCTTGGAGAATGTCTATGGGCCTACTATACTACCATACGCACTCTGACTGGATGTACACCTTTCTCTTTGGTATATGGATGTGCAGCAGTCCTATCGTTGGAAATAACCATTGCCAACGAACTCACAACAGAAAACAAAAATCGTCTTCGACTTTAGGAGCTTGAATTATTTGACAAGAAATCGCTACTAGCTCAACAGCACATCATGCTATATCAAACCCGTATCTCAAAAGCCTTCGACCATAAAGTCAAAGCATGAGCATTTCAAAAAGACGAGTTAGTCCTTACTGTCATATATCCTATGACTATGACACACATGAGCAAAGGCAAGTTCGAACCAAAATGGAAGGGTCCCTACGTTATAAGTAAAGTTATCTCTAACGGAGCTTGTCAACTGTCTGGGATGGATGGCCGAATCGCTATAATGCCTATTAATGGAAAATTCCTGAAGAAATACCATGTTTGAAAGTGTCTACTATATTTTCTAACCAATATTATATATACTTCAAATCTTTGAATCCCAGCGGAGTCTATCCAGATCGTATGATACATCTTCTTTGACCCACAACGTCTACTACATAACTACAAACATCATCTTTTGAAATCTAGTTGTTTTAAAAGATATCACATTCTTGTGTCCTAGTTAGCCTAAGGATAATCAATAGATATATGAATTCACGTCCATATTACCTCCGAATTTTACTATCTACATTAATGACTTGTCATGTCCTTATTACCTTTGATGTTGCCGTCTCAGAAACGAAAATATTTTAAGTTATATTCAATCATGTCCACATTACCTCTGAACAGATGTAATAAGTATTATTATTTTTAAGAGATATATCATATCTGGCACCTCTGAACATATTTTGTATTCCTATTTATTGCTTTTGTCTCTAACATATATGCAATAAGTAATAGAGCTACAAAACATCATCAATTTTCATTCCAAGCAAAATCAATACATTTATCAAAATAATCAAAACAAAAAAGTTATTACATCTGGATAGCTTCATTTGGAAGGTTGGGTGCTAAGATCGGTGATCAGCTTCTTCGGAGAATCAGCTCGCTCTACTCTGGATTCAATCACCCTTTGCCAGGCCAAGTCTCTCCCAGACTCTAGGTCAAAAGGTTGCAAAGAGTTAACTTGTCGTTCTTTTTTAGCACTCTGAACACGGACAAATTTGTCTCACTGCCTTATCAAATCATCTCGAAGGATCGAAGCAACTTGACATGATTCAAGAACCTCTTCCTTGCACTTCTTAGCTGTTGTGATCATCACACGAAGCTTGGCCATTTCGGCCTCCAATTCTTGAAGACGAGCATGATATTTAGCCGCTTCTTTCGCTTTCTCTGTTGCCTCAGCTTTATGGAGTTTAAGGGAAATTTAGCTTCAGCAATACTTGACTCTAATTCTCTAGATCGCACTTAGAAAGTGACTAATAAATCATCCAGGGTTGCTTGTCGTGCTTTAGACTCACGAGCCAAAGCCTCGTATTCCGCATCCACGAGTCTCTGAATGTTGCCTCTTGTCAGATCTTGGTAGGATTTGATAGGCTCCTCGAGCGTATCCAAGATGTGTTCCAAGAAGTTGACTATTTCAAGATCGCCAATATTGTGGATGGCTTCAATGACGAAAGTGGTAGTTCTCCATACTGACTCGTAAGGGTATCCTTTCTCCAAGATCATCTGAACAAGAGTTCTCAAAGAGGTGAAGAAAGCACTTGTATAAGTCTCGGCGATGCTATTTATTACCGTCGATATGTCAGGAGTCACCACTTTAGCCCGAATCCCTCTTTCTGCAGAAGTTGAAAGAATCACGGATTGTGCACCAATAGATTTCGATGTAGGCATCCTCGAAGAGCTTTCCTCTACAATCTAAGTCCCCATGTCCAAAAGGCCATGGTGGAGCTGAAGCTGAAAGCTGTAGACGCTAATGGGCTACAGTAATAGTCCCCACGTGACTCTCTGCTATCAAAAAGCACAATTATTATATATATCCAAGGAGTAATGGTGAATAAAGTCAAAAATTTACCTGAGTCTGGATGCACATATGGAGTCTCACGAGGCATAGTATTTCTCTCTGCAATGAGTCTCGTCATAGTATTTTCAGAGATGGCCGTATGGCTACACCCAGCCTCCGAGCCCCCTAACTTGAAGCAGCTGCTGCCAGCCACTGATTCGGCCTGGTCATCTGGGGCTGCCACCTCTTCTCCCTCTATTTCAAAGACTCGTTCAACTGGGGTCTGGATCTCCTCAGCATCAACTTCTTTAGGGTTTTCATCACCCTCGATATCAACATCACCTTCATCATCTGGGCCTTCATTGCCCTCGATATCAATATCAGAATTCTCACTACCTCATGGTTTATTGAGATTCTGATTATCATCTTTTGGGCTTTGATGGTCCTCCTCTTTAATAGGGTATTCTTTTCCCTTAACACTAGTTTGGCTATCTTTAGCCATCAGGTTTTCATCTTCTTGGACCATTGTTCGATCCTCAAAAGTAGCGTCCCCAAGATCTTCTTCAATCAGTCCGTCACCGAAATTACAGTCGTCTAGTGCCTCTATCATCTCCTTGTCTTCTTGAGAAGGTACAGGAGCTTGGGTCATAGCGAAGGCTGGGACATTCGAGGGTAATATCTCTTCAGAAGGCATGATCTTCAGAGCATCCTTGGTAGGGGATGGTAATATTATTCTTGCCCCGGCAAGTGCAGTCACTGGAATGGTGATCTTTAGGGACACTGATTCTGAAGTAGGGACCAAAGTAGTATCCACTCCAACAGTTGGAGCCGGAATACTCGTTGTTGGAGCCCCTGCAAATAAAAAACTTACATATCAACACAAATGCCCAATGAACTAATATTTTGAGGGGCAAGAGCATTACCTTTCAGGGACAGTAGGGCTTGTAACAGGAATCACAATTCTGGTTGACCAGGAGACTGCCCTAGCACTGAGGGAGTAAACGCAGCTGCAGTTTCTTGTTGTACAACTTCGGTTACTAGTACTTTTCTTCTCATTTTACGCTGGAGTGGTATTGGAGGAGATTCCTCGGATCCAGAAGGCTCATCTCGCACATCCGGCCTCCTACTAGTTTCTTAAGTTTGAATTCTACTTTCTTTTGAGATTGGAGAAGGGGTTGTTCCTATTCCCCCAGAAGAAAATTCTGCTTCAACCTGTCGTATCTAGGATATCGTCCTCGCTGCGGGCTATTCAGTAATAACAACTCTTTCTTTCTTTTTCTACCCCCGATCCTTAGAGGGAAGGAGGAGTAGCTAGGACGGATGGAGTAGGTGACTCCCTGACTTTTTGTCTTTTGTTAGCCCCTTTTACAGGACATTTATCTTTCCACTTCTTGCGGAAGATTTCTAGCGGATCATTCACCTCGTCAGGGAGGCCGACGAGGGCAACTTCAAGAGGCTCATCAGCAGGAGCATTCTCTTCAGCCTTTCTGTACTCTAGGGTGGTTTTGGCCTCCAATCGTAATCGTTTGACACTAACAAAACTATTGGACAAGGTAAAGCCCTCGAAGATGGTGTTGGCTGAAGTATAAAAGTTCGCATATGTATGTAACATACACGGGCCCACTTCAAGAGTAGCAGAGGACATTAAAAATGTAGCCTTAGTGCCCCGGGTACTATAATATCACCATCCTCTAGCACCATCAATCAGATATCTGAATACTTTTAGACAGGTGGTTGTATTACCGATGTGCATTTGATCGTAGCCGAACTGGCAGGTAAATCGGCTAGACAGGTACGGTTCCAGACAATACTCACTCACAAACCAATATATCAGGTGAGAGGGTCTGATCATCTTCAACCACATAAAAGCAGCTGGTAGTGGGTAAGCAGCAATAGGCTCTAAGTCCATGAGCAGGGGAGGAAGATTCGCACGTTCAGGAGGAGATGGAACGCAGTATAATCTCTACTCGAAACCCATATTCATTGCCTATCGAAAGTCAGTAAGGGAGTTTACTTTCCATCGAGATATGGTAGAACGTCTGATGAAGTCTCCTCCTACGAAGCCTAGAGTTGGATTAGAATGGGGTTGTGTAGCAATAACCAGCCGAACAAATAAGTATACGACATCTTTATACGGGAAAAATCATCTCGAGTACCAGGATCCGTCATCATGGCATTTGTGAAAGAACGAAGACCTGCATTCAACCAGCAGGTCATTACAGAAAGAATATCCATCTTGTGTCCAAACACTAAACGCACAATGGCGAATAGTACACCTCGATGGATCCTATCAATAGTACTGGATTCGGGGACCAAATCGTCATAGCCACAAGGATAGGAAGCCAGCTAGAGTCACTTCTCGAGACATTTATCTACTATCTTGTCATATATAGGTCTCGATAGGAGTATCAGCCTTCAATTCATGCCAATCCTGCTTCATCTCATTGTCAATATCCCTTGACTTCTCTATCAATTTATGGATAGTACTGCAGTCAAGCGGTTCAAAAAAATGAGAATCACAATCTAGATGTTCCTGCACCTTGTTCTCCTGGATATGGCCTAAAAATAGATATGGCAACCATTTGGGCCAGTAACATGTCCCATTCGCATGACACCTGTATAGAAGGGGGCAGATCATGAAGTAGCATACCAATTCGTCGAAGACTGTCACCATTTTTGGGTTCTTATCAGCTAGAGCGTCTAATTCTTCGTTTATTGGCACATACTCTTCATATGGGTTTTCACCATTGGCAGATGAGAGATGTACTACATTTCGTGTAAAGCCCCAGTCCCAAAATACATAGGATTAGGTACGTAGACATGCCAGCTGTAAACATACAAAGTATACTCCAATATATGGAACCCTCGTATGTATACATAAGTTGTAAAATACAGTAGAAACCATGACAACTAATCTCATCCATAGAAATATAAGAGAATAAATGATATCATATAATCCACAAAGAATTGTCTTTATACAAGATATTAGGCAGAGACAAATCCACTACCAACCATTTAAATGAAAAAAATATACAAGAAATGGATAGATAAAATGGCTATGAATGATCCAAGAGCAATCCTCCTCGACAGAAAGGAAAGATCGTGATCTTAGCTAGAGCACCTGCGAAACATCATGAAAAGCACGCACCTGGAGAGATCACCAGGTCCTCAGAGGGATGTAACAAGATATATAATATCATGCCATATAAACTGAATAAATAATGCTCAATAATAAGTCAATCGGATCATAACAAGGTCCAATACTCACCATTGAATCAGCGTACCATCCTGCCAACCAAACAAGGATAAGAGATGGCATACTAACCCACGATGAAGTATCTTCCAAAGCTATGAATCCAGTATGGTATTCTGACCAAATAAGGTTCAGTACCTTCTCATCGGAGTAGTGAGCCACACCTACAACCAAACAAGGACAAGATGTGGCAAACTAGTCTGCGACAAGTTACTGTTCCAAGTCGCGATCAGATATAAGTACTCAAACCAAAAGTACCCATACCTAAAGGATAGGGTAGCCTAACCATTCTAGTGAATGCAGTTTAAGAACATCCCTCCAACGCATGGGCTCTCTGGCTAAAATAGGATCGACATAGTCCCCACTTGGGACACTAGGGGCCTCACGTATAACCATTTCTTGAACGTCAGTGGCTAGCAATAAATAAGGTGTCGTCAACCCGCATCTCCGGCGGAGCATACGGTCACAAGCGAAATATGCATAGTAGCCCATACGCTAAGGATATGTCCTCCCTTTCCCATACCTATATGTTGTTTTCACAACACATAACCTCTATTAACCGCTAAGTCAAACTATCAAGCAATACTATTAGGGGTTAACCCTATCGCATGGCTTATACATACCGATGGCCAGCAAGTCATGCATGTTCGAGTTATATACGTGACTCGCGACTCTGTGGTACAACTGTATCAAGGCCTATGAATGCATTACAAATATTGGTGGTCCCTTACTTCTAGGTTAAATGTGCATAATAGAAAAGTAACGAGAAATAGAACTAGATAGTAAAACTGTATCTCAATATAACTATGTAGCACAGTATAATTTGCAGAAAGAAAATAATGAATAAATGCATAAATATGAGCTAAAGTAAATAGGTAGCAAATGGCGAGGTATCTTGCCTGAGGGTGGTACGAGAAGTAGCAAAATCCAACAGTCAGAATCATCATCAATTAAGTCAAAATCCACAAACATCCTCAGATGCTGAAATAAATACCATAAACATTTCCAGAATAAGAAATATAGCAAGAATAGACTACCCATAAGTCCAATTCTGGAAACATAAGCAAAATCATAATTTTAGGTCAAAACGATGTTCGTCGTTGGACCCATTTTACACCGAAAAACTTGCCAGTTCCTACGGTCTCTAAAGTCATCAAACTACATATCTATGGGTCTGGTTTGATGAGGCAAACCCAACTGTATGTCCAAAGTTAGATTCCCGTGGGCCATGCACAATTTTACCAGTTGGATCGGGTCATAGGACTGCCAAATAGGCATTCCGGTCGACCTCCTCAGAGTCAGACCAAACATGGCGTACAGGACCAAAATTTCAATACGGTCATGTTGTCATGAGTTTCTTCTCGATATGACGAACGTATACGAAGTTATGGCCATGTTTGCAAAAGGTCGATACGGGGGTATCTTGACGGATACGTACTGATTTTGTCGCGCATGCACAACAAAATCGAGTTTCGTCAGTTCCCACACGTCGGCAACATCTATACGCGCCTTTCGATGTGTATAATGCATGACCATGTCGCCCGGTTTGTCGGAGCGCAAGCCGTATCGGATAGTTTACTCATTTTTTTTACTGTTTTATAAGTTATTTTTCTTAATTTTTAACATCGAATAACTTTGCATACGCTAAATGAAGTTAGGAACTACCAAAGGGGTTTTAATCTTGTATATGTTGTATACAATGATGTTCAAGTAGTTTTCTAATTTGGTCGATGGTTTGACTGTAACACCCAGTTTCTAAAATGAGGGTAATTTTGAAATTTTATAATTATATTATTATTTATTGATATTTATTTCATATTATGATTTTTGGTAATTTTTAATCATTTTTAAACTATTTTAAATCATGACTTGTGATTTGGTGTCTTGCTAGTGTAACCGTAGAGACTGTCTGCCCTAGAGCCTAGCCATGTGATTAGGGTAATTCATTTATTATTTTTAGTTTGAGGGTATTTTAGTCATTTTTGAATTATTTGAATTTAATATATATTTATTGGAATTTAATATGATTATTAGGAATGGTGTGATTTTTAATATCATTAATTGATTGCCATGTGGTTTAGATTAGCCTAACCTAGATTGGACCTAACTTAGATTAGTCATGGCTAGTCTAGTTAGCTATAGAGAGTATTAGTTAGTATTTATTAGTTGGGTTTAAGTCATGAATAGTTAGAATGTATAGGTTGCAACTTGACTAAGGGAAACCTAGGTTGTAGGCCCTTGATTGGACTTGATGGATTGATAGCCATTAGATTCACCCCAAAGACCCTAACCCTAACTTGGTGACCAACCTAGGGATCTCCCCCCTTGCTATAAAGTCTCTCTCAAAGTTTGTGCCTCCTCTTTATTCATCCCTTCATTTTCTAAGGAAAGGTTTGTTCTCCATTGAAATTTCTTCATAGTTTATTCAATATTAGTCCATTTTCATTGAAACTTCTTCCATTGTAACCTAATTAGTGTCCCCCTACTGTTTGTGGAGGCCATTCTCAGGTTTGATACAATTTGGAGCTTTAGGGTTAGCAAGAAGGATCCCCCATTTTGAAGCTTTCCTTGGAGAAGAACACGAATAGGTAACTTCTCATTCTCTCCATAAAATTTCAATTTCTTTGCATGGATAGGAAGCCCTAGGTGTCCTCTCTCTGTAGGAATAGGTTTTGCTAGATTTCGTGTCCATTTGGTGTCCGTATCGGACACGTGTCATAGTGTACGTATAGGTGTTTGATAGAATGCCTCTTAGGATTTTATTTCTAATTTTTGTGGAATAAATTGCATGGAATGACAGATCTATATATGTATATTACATTTCGTATAGACTGAGCATGAATTCGAGTCGTGTCCGTATCCAAAACGGACACGAACATGCCCGCAGCAGCCTTAGGGCAGTGCCCTGCTACTCGAGGATTCGTGCGCAGTGTCTGTGTCACTTGGACACGATTCCTTTGACACAGAGGTGGGTCTAGTGTCTGACAAGACTCTCCTAAAGTCTCATCTTGTTTCGTGTCGTGTCGAGTAAGGAAACACGTGTGCACGGGTCTTACACTGTCGCACGTACGCACAGTTTTGGCTCTGTTACGGCCTCCAAAACTCTTGACACGACCCTTGTGGACACGATGCAGGGTGACACGAATAAAGCCCTATATGGGGCGAACACATGGGTACGAGCACGAGTCGTGTCATGCCCTGTGTCGCGTGCACGAGGCTATGTCCTCGCTGCACGAGCCTGTCGGATACACTGTTTACTGTCACATTGGTCTCAGTTAAATTCGACACAGTTGGACACATTTTGGGACACGAGCATGACCCCCTGACACATGTGCACGTGTGACTCACCTTTGTATGCAACTGATTTGGGTTTTGGATTAATATGGTATTCGAATTTAGGAAATCCTCATTTTCCTGATACTGTCAAAGTATCAGTGATATTAATACTGTTTCCTCTATTTTCATTTACATTTAAACGCTGATATCGTATAATGTAATGAGGGTTAGTTGTTTTTATAATTAGACATCATGATAGGGTTCAGCTCTTGGTTTTTTAGTTGATTGGTTGTTGTCGAATCCCCATTTCCTGAAACAAATGTTATGTACTGCATTCCTATTTTCTGTTAAGTTCAATCCCTATTAACCCACTATTTTGTTTCCATTTAATTTGTAATTAGATATTGGTAACATGTAAATTAATGTGGTGTGGTTACTATTATATGTGGATAACATGTTAGAGATTAGGTTGGCATGGGATTTGGTTTATATTCATTTTCGAGTTTGCATTGAGTTGTAGGTATGGACTGATACATGTTTTAAATCCCTATTTTTCTTATGTTTCCCTATTGAACTAGTCACATAATTCCTTAAACCAAATATTGAGTGGATTCTCATGCTTTGTGTTGGTATGTTAGCCACTGTCACAGGAAATCTGAGAATTAGTTTTCCCTTCTTTTTAAACTGAAATCGAGTGATCATTCAATGTAAATTTTCATGCTAGTATTCGTTGTGTACATGGTTGAATTCGAATGTGGGATGTTGTAAACTGAATTGGGATTCATTTCAGATTTGGTTAAGTCTTGATGTGGATCTTTTTAAACAAAAATACTTGAACTATTAACTGAGATATCAAATATGAGTCCTTCCTGAGATTTCCTTCTTTACATAAGCCTGAGAATAATTGTGATAAGTATGAACCTGATGTAATTCCTGTCAATTGTAATGAACTGAAAACCATTGCCATTAAATGTTCTTCGAATTTCCTGAGAATTCCTTGTATGCACTGTTATAGATTTCTGAGACATAATAGAAACCTGGGACTGTTTCACTTTCCTGTTATTAAATGGAATCCTAAGACACTTGCATTGTATTCCCTGAGATTACACAAGTTCACAAAACCTGTCACACCACCCTCTAACACACAATTCACTCACACACCATGAACTATTTTCCTTTTCTTCCACAGAAAACTGAATTATGATTAGTACCATATCACTCATTCACCCTCACTGATTTCCTATTTCTATGTGACACTCATTGTTCCAGGTCCTACACACACACATACATGAACTTGGACACACACACACTCTAGTATGCATATTCCTATCACCTTAGAACACATACACACACAATATCATGACACATGGTTTATTCATTAACCCTTCCCACACAGAAACTCTAACACACACTAAACCCCTGTTAACTGAAAACATGCTAGCCTTTTCCCTTGTATACACATATTCTTTTTTTGCCAATGTATGTGACCCTTCTATACATTTGACACTCTATTCACACACACTTGTGGCCATTCCCTCTCTATATATATATATGAATATACATATGTTAATATATAATAATATATGTAGCATGAATCTATATGTATTTATGCATGTATATATACAAGTATGTAGGTAAGCATGTATGTAATGAGTACATGAATGCATTGCATGAAGATATACATGATATGCAATGTAGGATACAATGTATATATGCATGAATTTGTATGTAAGGTGATGCAATGCTCAATGTTAACAAATCCTATATTACCTCATGTACTCCTTACACTATGTCCCTACACATTGCTATGACACTATGTTGATACTATCACTATGACACTGGTTCACATTGATGCATATTGCACTTGGCTTTTCCTACATGTTCACTCACTCCTATTCTCTCCATATATATGTTGTGTGTGATTAGCTTAGCTTGGTTTGGCTTGTGCTTGTATTTGATTGCTAGACTAGGCTTGGTTAGGCCTAGTAAGACTTGTTAGACTTGTTTGGTCTAGGAATTGACCTAGTTGACCTAGTTTGACTAGTGTGGTTGATTAGAGTTGACCAAGTGTTGACTTTAGTCTAGTTTGACCTAGATAGCATGCAGATGCATTGTAGATTACATTTATCATCCCCAGTATACATCTTGACTTGTGTTTCTCTAACTAGGAGTCAGGTACCTCATCTCGGACAGTACATTTACTTCAGACATTCAGATACCAGGCGAGTACATTTTCTGACCGTTTCATACTTGCTAGAACGTCTATTCTTGCCATAGATTAATTTACTTGATGCTGACACATTGGTAACACGGATTTGTACTATATGGATCTTCTTTTGCGATATTATCTCCTTGTGTTCACTAAATACATATTGTGATGTGCGTTTCACTAACATATTATATTTATTGAATACCCTTATCATTGTACACTCATTGTGCATATTGTACTCTTATTATCACATTGAGCTCTATTGTACAAGCCATTGTACAAGCCATTGTATAAGGTAATGTAACTGAATTGGATCCTTGTGTATTTATTGGGGAGGGAGAGTAGAAATGGTTATGTGATCAATCCTATTGTATATGTCCATTGTACACCCACGTACAAAGGAGTCCCATTCTATTGTATAACCTAACCCGTTTACATAACCATATTGTACTCTAAATCACATATTGCTTACAATTCTTACTTATCATATATAGATATTTCCTATTATCATATCCTTCTGTTTTTCATATACATCTTCTTTCAGCGTTTCATGTATCTTACTCTATTGTACGTTATATTTTCTAACCTGTTATGAACTGCATGAGATGTTTTGTGCTCGCTCCCATCCTGGCTGGACCTGTTAAAAATTTTACAGAGGATGATGAGGAACCCTGCACCCCTTACTTGGAGCTTGCCTAGATGACACTCGCGCCCTGGACCCCAGGGGAGGTTCAGGCAGCTGTTGAGGACGATACCTTGTATAGTGTAGATAGCTTAGACTGTTCTTCTTTTCATGTTTAGCTGTTGTCTTTATTTTCAGAGTTGTATATTTTAGAGATGTTAGACTAGTAGTTGTTGAGACTTTGTTATTTCATTCTGTTGTACCTCAGTTGAGGATTTCTTATCTATTTCCATCATGCTACATTCTACCTTAGATTGTGATTGAGTTGTACCTCTGTGTTGGCCTCCTTTTGGAGAGTATATTCATGTTATGTAGTTATAGTTCATGACCTAGAAAAGCGTTCGACCGCCGACACTATGGCGTAGGCTGGGCACTGTTACGTACTCGTACCCTCACGGTGGGTGCGGGTCGTGACACTAACCGAAATCGGCCTTCTAAGTTATATCTCCGTGTCGAGTTTTCTGTTCTAATTGAATAGATTTTTCTCGAGATTTTGGTTTGCTTTCTACAAAATCAATTACACTAGGAATTAATATGTTTGAAGGGGGTGGAAGGGGGTTATGCGTGAGCGTACCCGAGCTGTTGGTTCAGAAATCGATGAACTGTGGAAGGCGATCGAGCGTCGCGAAGGGGGGTACTCCACTATTGCTGCTGCTGCTATGGAGCTTGCTGCAACTGTTGCTGCTGCTGCTCGACGGCCGACGGTGTGGCGCGGTGGTGGCATGGCCATGGTCGGAGCAGGGCGTGGGTAGGTTGGGGATGTTGGCCGTAGTCAAGATTATGGTTTTCTTGTGGAGTGTTTCCGTTCTAAGAAGTATATATATATATATATATATATATATATATATATATATATATATATATATATATATATAACAGAGAATCTGAGGGGGGTCGCAGGTTTAAGCGGGGTGGTCTCTCGAGAGATTTTGTTAAATCTCGCGAGAATCTGACTTTGGCTATATTTTATTATATATATTTTTTTTTATTATATATATATATATATATATATATATATATATATATATATATATATATATATATATATATATATATATATATATATATATATATATATATAATATATATATATATATATATATATATATATATATATATATATATTTTATATATATATATATATATATATATATATATATATATATATATATATATTACTTCTCAAAACTATATATAATATATATATATATATATATACTATATATATATATATATATATATATATATATATATATATATATATATATTACTTCTCAAAACTTGTATACATATATCTATATACTGATAAAAATTAAAAATTACAATAATAAAAATTTCTAATAAAAATATAATATCTCGACAATCTATATATATGCTATCTAGGATAACATGTGTGAAGAAAAAATCTAATTAATTTCTATATGCTAAAACTAAATAATTATTACTTTATGGAGAAATTTATAATATCATAATTATAATCAGTATAGTTAAAAGTGAATATTTACCTACTAGTTTTCGAATATAAAATTTATCATATAAATATTTACTAATTATTTATTAAGGGGGAAAAATACCAAAATATATGATAATAAAATTTCTTAAAAGTCTAAAACTTAATAACCTTATAAGATATATTTAGGAAATATTTGGTAAGCAATACAAAATATATGTACTGCTAGCCTTTGATTTATAAGAAAAATTATATAATATTTATTGACTACAAGAAATAAAATACCATAAAATATTATTAAAAAATTTAAAAATTTCTAAAAACTAATAATAATATTAACAATAAAATAATAATATTAAATTTGGGTGACTACCCAGTTTACCATTTTGTTACCAGAAAAATTTACTTTTTTTTACAATCCTTTCAAATAAAAACTAATTGCATAACTAAATAGATAAATAAATAAATAAATATTAACTCATTGAAAGATAGTCAGGATATGATTTAATAAACTTAAACCCCTAAATATCCAAGTATAATAAATCTAGTAGCACCCATAGATAATATGCTAGTCAAGGTGCTTGACCACACTAGCCGTGTCGTATTGTCTAGCCAGCGTGCATAACAATAATTAGGCATGACTAATACTATATTTATAATAACAAAATAATTCACAAATTTTTTTAAGAACCAGTTAAATAAAATAAAACAAAAAAATCCTCCAAATTTTTGGAAGATTACATCATACCCAACTTATAAAATTTTTGTCCTCGCAATTAATATAAAACATAATATAACAAAATTATTATAGCATAATGAGGCTGGATACGAAGGCAACTATATCAAATCGTAAATCAGTTTCCAAAAACACGGAGGTGGTAGTTATACCAGAATTTCAAATTGGCACCATCTTCAACAAGATATGGTATTATTAGTCTTGCATGGTCATGGATATTCATTTCGTTTAAGGAAATGGGTCAAAATTGCTTGGTTAAAATTAAATGGACGAAAATAGACATCGGTGGTTTATTATAAGGGAAAATGTGTCATAAAAGCGGTGTAATTGAAATAGAGCGCCAGATGGTGCGTTTGTGTGGAACGTGTATGTCATGTGTGTAGAGTGGCTCGTCTAGTTCATGAAGGTAGAATTTGTTAGAAGGAAAAGGCTAGTGTCATGCTCCAAATATCAAAGTCATGGCAGAGGTACCAAATTAATATAGATAAAATAGACATTATAAATCAATGATTTATTAGTTCCGTTGGAACCAATCTTTGATTAATTTAAGTCTTGAATTTTAAACTTTATTAGCGGGGCGAGATCCCAAAATCTATCTGAACCATTCCTATTAGGTTAGGGTATCATAAAATAGGTTTCAACTCAAGTGGTTGGGCTAATTTCCAGCTGAGTTGGTTAAGTAGGTTTTGTAAGTCTTGAAGATGTGTCTTTCGTGACTTTTGTTTATAAGCAGCAAGTGGGTTCTCAATTGGGTGGCACACTAGTGGCATGTGCATAGAGAGCTTCGAGTAGATCACAACCATATATTGGTTTGGAAGATTTGAGTCGAGGTTGGATCTCTAATTATAGTCAGAAAGGAAAACGGTATCATGGGAAGGGTTATAGCTAGCCTTTTTGACCTGAAAGTCGTATCATAAAATAGAGTACAAGGGGACGTGTTTTAGTAAGACATGACATATCGACATGTAGGTGGAGTTATCTTTGTCTTGAATGTGAAATTTGTTGGACGATAACAGCTGGTCTCGTGCTCCGAATATTAATGTCACGGCCGAGGACACCAAATGATCTAAATGGAAAGTGGGTGTTAATGAGGCACTAATTATCACTCTAACAAGAACTACTTATTCTAATCAATCGGTAATACTAGTCAATCCTAAGATTTATAAGGCTTGCAATCTATAATCTATAGAACTAAGGCAAGGTTTTATGATTAATGAGGTTAAAAAAATTTCAAAGTGGTGATATTGTACCTCGACTCTTGATTATAAGAGAATACTAATTGACATAATAGATAAGGTGATACAGTAGATATGATTTGAGTTTGGAGTTAGTTCTCCGATTTTGAATAGATGGAAAAGATTGTGTCTACATAGCTTCATGGCCATAGAAGAATACTTCATGTCTTCGAGCGTTGTTTTTCTAAATGGGTGACGAAAAACAATATGAGTTCGAGGAAGATGGGATCAAATTACAAATATGGGTTTCAAGGGCGATTAAATAGTTCAAAGAGGAAGTTTGTCGAGACCGTTACGGATGAGACCCTAAAGACAAGTTTAACTATATCTCAATCCACGTAGAGAAATTATACGAAGAGCGAACCAAGTTCACTAGGTTGATCAGACCATCACGCACCGATTCTCATTAGACGATATGTTAGTGGACATGCCCAGATAACATATGTCTTGAATAAACTCAATAAAAGGGTGAGCTTGCAAAGCTAGACTATATAGCAGCATTAGTCACAATGGTAAAATATGAGTACGCCAGATAATGATGAAAGAAACTACGAATAGTTAAGGATCTAAGTCTTGTCCGGTGTTCGTGCATATACAGTCATCCTACTGTCTTCTTGTCTAAGGCTTCAGTCGACCAAAAGATACATGGTCCTCTAAGGGTTTATAGTCTAGATAATCCTCTATAATGGGCCTTAAGGACGAAGGGAGTACTATGTCATGAGGCATTCTACCCAACTTATAAAAATTCAACTAATAGTGTAATTGAACCAATGAGGCCTACAAGTCATTCTGTTAACTCCTATCAAGCACGAAGGAAGATAAGATTACAAAAGAAGGGATCAAGCAAGATGCAATCAGAGTCATATGAGAATTCGAAAATAGAATTGAGGTAAGAGGTCAAGTATGTGGATGAGATCCGAGACTCTAATCCTATATGCAAGCTTGCTTGGTACGGTAAAGTAACCAAACAATTTATCTCGACCTACATGGGCTACCACAAGAACATGTAATGCCCCAGTCCCAAAATATATAGGACTAGGTATGTAGACATGCCAGTTGTATACATACGAAGTATACTCTAATATATGTAACCCTCGTATGTATATATAAGCTATAAAATATAGTAAAAACTATGACAACTAATCTCATCCATAGAAATATAAGAGAATAAATGATATTATAATCCACAAAGAATTGTCTTTATACATGATGTTGGACGGAGACAGATCTACTACCAACCTTTTAAATGAAAAGAAAAATATACAAGGAACGGATAGATAAAATTGCTATGAATGATCCAAGAGCAATCCTCTATGATAGAAAGGAAAGACCGTGATCTTGGCTAGAGCACCTGCGAAACATCATAAAAAGAACACACCTTGAGAGACACCAAGTCCTCAGAGGGACGTAACAAGATACATAATATCATGCCATATAAAATGAATAAATACTTCTCAATAATAAGTCAATCGGATCATAACATGGTCCAATACTCACCCTTGAATTAGTGTACCATCCCCCAACCAAACAAGGACAGGAGATGGCACACTAACCCACGATGAAGTATCTTTCCAAGCCATGAGCCCAATATGGTATCCGGACCACAACAAGGTTCAGTACCTTCTCATTGGAGTAGTGAGCCATACCTATAACCAAACAAGGACAAGATGTGGCAAACTAGTTCGTGATAAGTTTTTGTTCCAAGCCGCGATCAGATATAAGTACTCAAACCAAAAGTATTCATACCTAACGGATAGGGTAGCCTAACCGTTCTAGCGAATGCTGTTTAAGAACATCCCTCCAACGCATGGGCTCTCTGGCTAAAAATGGGATCGTCATAGTCCCCACTTGGGGTACCAGGGGCCTCAGGAACCGTTTTTTCGAACGTTAGTGGCCAGCAATAAATAAGGGGTCGTCAACCCACATCTCCGGCGGAGTGTACGTTCACAAGAGAAATGTGTATAGTAATCCATACGCTAAGGATATGTCTTCCCCTTCCTATGCCTCTATGTTGTTTTCATAACACATAACCTCTATTAACCGGTAAGTCAAACTATCGTGCAATACTATTAGTGGTTAACCCTATCGCACGGCTTATACGTACCGGTGGCCATCCAGTCACGCATATCCGAGTGCTATATGTGACTCGCAACTCCGTGGTACAACTGTGTTAAGGCCTATGAATGTATCACAAATATTGGTGGTCCCTTACTTCTAGGTTAAATGTGCATAATAGAAAAGTAACGAAAAATAGAACTAGATAGTAAAATTGTATCTCAATATAACTATGTAGCACAGTTTAATTTATAGAAAGGAAATAATAAATAAATGCATGAATATGAGCTAAAGTAAATAGATAGCAAATGGCAAGGTATCTTGCCTGAGGGTGGTGCAAGAAGTAGCAAAATCCAACAGTCAGAAACATCATCAATGAAGTCAAAATCCACAAACATCCTCGGATGCTGAAATAAATACCATGAACATTTCTAGAATAAGGAAAATAGAAAGGATAGACTACCTATAAGTCCAATTCTGGACACAAGGACAAAATCATAATTTTGGGTCAAAACGATGTTCGTCTTTGGACCCATTTTGCACCGAAAGACGTGCTAGTTCCTACATCTTTAAAGTCGTCAAACTACATATCTACCGGTCCGGTTTGATGAGACGAACCCAACCTTATGTCCAAAGTTAGATTCCGGTGGGCCGTGCACAATTTTACCAGTTGGATCGGGTCGCGGGCCCGCCAAATAAGCGTTCCGGTCAACCTTCTCAGAATCGGACCATAATTTTGATATGGTCCTGGTAGCACAAGTTTTGTCTCGATACGAAGAACGTACACAAAGTTATGGCCAAGTTTGCAAAAGGTCGATACGGGGGTATCTTGACGGATACGTACTGATTTCGTCGCGCACGCGCAATGAAATCGAGTTCTGTCAATTCCCACACGTCGGCAACATCCATACACGCCTTTTGATGCATATAGTATTCGACCACGTCGCCCAATTTGTTGGGGCACACGTCATATCGGATAGTTTCCTCAAATTTTTTACAGTTTTACAAGTTATTTTTCTTAATTTTTTATCATCGAATAACTTTGCATACGCTGAATGAAATTAGGAATACTAAATAGTTTTTAATCTTGTATATGTTGTATATAATGTTGTTCAAGTGGTTTTCTAATTTGGTCGATGGTTTGACCGAAATCGGCCTTCCAAGTTATGCCTCCGTGTCGAGTTTTCTATTCTAATTGAACAGATTTTTCTCGAGATTTTGGCGCACTTCCTACAAAAATCTATTGCATTAGGAATTAATATTTTTGATGGGGATGGAAAGGGGTTATGTCGTGAGCGTACCCGAGCTATTGGTTTATAAATCGATGAACTATGGAAGGCGGTCGAGCGTCGCGAAGGGGGGTACTCCGCTGTTGCTGCTGCTGCTACAGAGCTTGTTGTGGCTGATGTTGCTACTGCTCGACGGCTAGTGGTACGGTACGGTGGTCCAGGTGGTGGTGCGACCTTGGTCGAAGCGGGTCGTGGATAGGTTGGAGATGTTGGTCGTAGTCGACAATAGGGTTTTCTTGCAGAGTATTGGTGTTTCCATTCAAAGAAGTATATATATAACATAGTTCTTTGGGTTAGGTTAGGCAATTTAGGAGGGGGGCGCGGGTTTAAGCGGGGTGGCCTCTCGCGAGATTTGTTAAATCTCGCAGAATCTAACTTTGACTGTATTTTATTTTATATATATATATATATATATATATATATATATATATATATATATATATATATATATATATATATATATATATATATATATATATATATATATATATATATATTTTATATATTACTTCTCAAAACTTGTATACATATATCTATATACTGATAACATTAAAAAAAATTCAATAATAAAAATTTCTAATATCTAACAATATATATATATATATATATATATATATATATATATATATATATATATATATATATATATATATGCTATCAAGGATAATATGTAAAGAAAATATCTAATTAATTTCTATATCCTAAAACTCAATAATTATTACTTTATGGAGAAATTTATAATATCATAAATTATAATCAGTATAGTTAAAAATGAATATTTACCTACTAGTTTTCAAATATAAAATTTATCATATAAATATTTACTAATTATTTATAAAGGATGAAAAATGCCAAAATATATGATAAGAAAATTTCTTAAATTATAGAACTTAATAACCATATAAGATATATTTAGGAAATATTTGGTAAGCAATACAAAATATATGTACTACTAGCCTTTGATTTATAATGAAAATCATATAATATTTAGTGATTACATAAGAAATAAAATACCTTAAAATATTATTAAAAATCTGTAAAAGTTTCTAAAAACTAATAATAATATTAACAATAAAAAAATAATACTAAATTTGGGTGACTATCCACTTTACCATTTTGTTACCAGAAAAATTTATCTTTTTTTTACAATCCTTTCAAATAAAAACTAACTGCATAACTAAATGGATAAATAAATAAACAAATATTAACTCATTAAAAGATAGTCAGGATATTATTTGATAAACTTAAACCCCTAAATGTCCAAATATAATAAATCTAGTAGCACCCATAGCTAATATGCTAGTCAAGGCGCTTGATCGCACTAGCCGTGTCGTATTGTCTAACCAGCGTGCATAACAATAATTTGGCATGACTAATACTATATTTTTAATAACAAAATAATTCACAAAAATTTTTAAGAACCAATTAAATAAAATAAAACAAAAAAATCATCCAAATTTTTTGGGAGATTATATTTCGTGAAGGACGAAGCCTATCTCTCCATAACGGGTCACAAAAGTGACTGTCTTATTATTATATCTTTCTACCAAGGCCGAAAACAAATTGAGATTCGGGCGAATACCGTAGGACGTAGTCCAAACAGGTTCATAAAGTTCTAAATCAAGCAGCTCGTCTATGAAGTTGTTCAAAGCCCAGATTGAAAGATGGTTCCAGCGTTTGTTCTCTGGACTCATCAAACTCGTCAACCACATAATTCTAGCCGGATACATTCCTTCAGCCTTAGCGAACAGGTTCGCGAAGAAAGGAATTCTAACTGGGATCATCAGGGATGAATCTTTGGGTGGCACGCAGCTTGGTTTTCGGCCCCACAAGTGAGTGTTACTCCTTTCGGATGAGCTGTAAAACATGTCCCTATTTTGGGGACCTAGTTTGTGGCATATCCTCCCAACCATGGCCTATTGGAAAGGAGTCAGATCCCGTACCATATTTTGATGATAGCTGGCATAGGCATAACGGGATAGGGACAGATGTCTCGTCATATCAGTGAGATATATTAGTCTGTTTCCGCTCTGATAAACTCGCTTATCTCGCTTCAATTTAGCTTGGCCCTTTCTTGATAGCCTCACCAAACAAGAAGGCTGGCTTCTTATAGGGAACCTAATCTAAACTTACAAGGGGTTTACCATTCATCAAGCATAATAAAGTCCTGTTGTTCTGAGACTTTAGCATAACTCTTCTAGTTTCAGGAAGATCATATTGAGGGAACTTGATATGAGAAAAGTCTTCCTGATACTCCGACACTCGGAAGGCAGAAGCCAATTCCTCAGCATAAGGGTCTTCCCTCAGATCCACTGTAAATGAAAAATGAAAGTTAAAGTCTTAAAAAACTTATTTTTCTTAAAGAAGCACCCGACGCCAATCATGGATCATGATAGCGCAGGATGTGAAGAAAAATCCTCAGTTGGCGCATGCAGAGTAACAATTCTCAAATCAAATAATGCATCAGTCAGTCAGCACATGATTTTTGTGTAACAACGGATGGCGCATCATGTTTAAGACATGGCAAATGGTGTAAGGCATCATTATTTGTGATTGAGTTTAGCCAATACTCTGAAAGAGATGGCGTAGGCCATCCGATCGCGCAAAGCATGCACCAACACTCTAAAAGAGGTGGCGTGTGATGTAGATGGTGCAAAATATTGACCAATACTCTGAAAGAGGCGGTCGATGTTGGCCTTTGATCGTGCTATGCGCGAATGGTGCAAGCGTTCGGATCTTCTTCTGCGATCAGTTTTTTCTCACCTTCAAGGGCGGGGTTCGCCTCCTCGGCTCTTGTCGACGGCATGAGTTGCTGCGGCACCATCAACAGCGACACACGCGAAGTGGCTCCGACCACTTTCTTTCCTTTCTCAGTAACGGTTCTCTTTGGGGCAATTTCGATTGATCGAAAGCTTCCAGAATTTGACGAGCTCGAGAAGAAGAAAATTCAAGTAAAAGTGTTTTCTCTCTCTCTAGTCGGCTATATATAGCCTAAAGCTATTTGTAACAGTCGCATGATCCGTGTCCAAAACTCGTGGACTATTACGATTATGCCATACGTCAATAAACACTTCTTATTTAAAGTATTTCAAATTCTGAAGCTTTTCAAATTTGAAAATTTTGAAGGGGGTCTTGTAGAAGCCTAAAAAAGTATTAACATCGTCATACGCTACTCATAATTGGTGCCAGCTGTCACGACCCGCACCCTAGAGTAAAGGCACGAGACGTAGGTACGTCCAGCCTACGCCGCAGTGTCGGCGGTAGAACGCTGTCCTAGGTCACAACATCTAACAATATAAAGCTAAACAGTTTATACTCCCCGAATGGGGGTGACATAGCAGAAAGTAAACTCAATCACAACTAAGGCAGATGATAAGATAGAAGATAGATAGATAATACTGCTGAAAAGAAAGGAAATCCCAAGTACAACAGAGATGTCTAAGTGACTAAGATAATACATATCCCCAGTATCAAATATATACAATCATCTATAGAGTAGTGTAAATGAAAACATCCTAGTCTAAAGGTGTGTCATCCACTGCTAGGGGGACCTGCTGCTGGTCCAGGTCCAATATCTCATCTAAGGTAGCACCGTAATAGGTATCCGCACCGGCCTCCTCCTCGTCCTCTGTAATATTTTCAACAGGTCCAGTCAGGACAGGAGCGAGCACAATACATCTCAACAGTTCATAGCAGGTTAGAAAATATAATCATGTAGTAAAGTAAGATACAAGAACTGAAAGAAAGTACAGGATGTAAACAAAGAAAGCTGTAATAGAAATATATACTGTAAATAGAGAACTATCAGTGCTAGTGAGTCAGAGTACAATATAAACATGTGAATGGCATAGGAGATTCTGGGAACTATACTATGGAGTGATTCTGGGAACTACACTACTTGGATATTATTCACATGTTTACTTCTACTCCCCCGTACCCCCAATCAATACAGAAGGATCCAGCCAGGTTATGTTATGATTCCATGCAAAGGCCCACAAGGGGTGATACATGGATAGCCCAAAAATGGGTGATTCTAGGAATGCCCATGAATGGGGTGATTCAAGGAAGACTCTGTGATCATGAGAGTACATGTCACAAGTGATCAATGAACCGTAAAGCATAGTGATACACCATGTAAGTGAAACGCACAGAACATGTAGTATATGATGCTCCCTGGGGGGATAACATCTCAAGAAGGGATCCATATAGTACTAATCCGTGTGACCAACGTGACAATATCAAGTAAAGTAATTTAAAGCAGGAAAATAATTCTAAGCAGGATATGAAATGATCAGAGAATGTACTCGCCTGGTATCTGAGTGTCCAAGATGAAATTACTGTCCGAGGAGTGGTGTCTGGCTCCTATTTAGAACAGCACAAGTCACAACAAGTCCAGAATGGTAAAATGAAGCACTACAATGTACTCTACATGAATCTAGGTCAATCTAGGCCAAAATCAACTCTTGGTCAATTCTGGTCAACCCTAGAAGTCAAACTAGGTCAACTATGGTCAAACTAGGTCCAACAAGGCCAAACTAGGTCAAACAAGTCATTCTAGGTCTAACTAGTCCATATTGGTCAATACACTACTATACTAGACTAAACTAACATCACACATTATATATATATATATATATATATATATATATATATATATATATATATATATATATATATATATATATATATATATATATATATATATATATACATCTCAAGTTTCATATATATATATATATATATATATATATATATATATATATATATATATATATATATATATATATATATATATATATATATATATATATATATATAAACGATATTTATATATATATATATATATATATATATATTATATATATATATATATATATATAAAATATATATATATATATATATATATATATATATATATATATATATATTTATATATATATTTTATATATATATATATATATATATATATATATATATATATTAAAAAATATATATATATATATATATATATATATATATATATATATATATATATATATACCTTCACACATATATATATTGAGAATAGGAAAAGGAATGTGATCAAGTGTGTGTGTGTCATGAGAGAAAACCTGTGTGTGACAGAAATTGAGTGTGTGTGTGTGTGTGTGTGTGAGTTACGTGTGAACATATGAGTGAACTGTGAGGGGAATAAGAGGGTGTGTGTGATGAACCTGTGTGTGTATATTATGATTTGTGTGTGTGTGTAATGGTGTGTGAAGAGTGTTTTAGTTCAGGAAATATAGAAGGGAATCCCATTTCAGTTTTCAGTAAATAGGAAGAAACCCAAATGACAGTGTCAATGAGATCTCTTGACAGTTCTCTGGAACTGAAATTCAGATGTGAGAATAAATGCCAAGGGCAACCCTCAATCTCATATTTGTGTGTGAGGCAAAGTGTTAGTGTATTCTCAGGTTTAGCATGTGACTGATTATCAACTTAATCACAGTAAAAAGAAAGGGAAATCAATTCAATTAACCCACATTATCTCAGGTTACATATGAACTCAGATTTGAGTTTAAAACATCAATGCAATCTCAGGAACCTATTTTAGACTTCTTGAAAAACCAGTCCAACTCTTTCTCATTCGATTTCAAAACCAAATCACCACAATTCCAACCCAAAATTAGCATACATGTAAATTACTTATAGGAGAACAATATTAGGATATAAAACTTGCAATTAACAGCATTTAAAACAACTAAAATGGGTGCCAAACTCCAGATTTGAAAACTGGAAAAATCAGTGAATACCACATGTATCAGGAACTTAGGGGAAAATGAAAATTGATTCATAAATCAAACTAAATTGCCAATTCATTGGTTGGTAATGAAAATACTATGTGTGTAGGTGTCACAGGAAGTGTCTCGTGTCCACCACGATATGACACGACGTGTCCAACACGAAATGAACCTAAAATAGCATACACAGACAAAGTGCAGTATGCACAGGCTCGTGCGTGTGTGCACGCGTGTCGTACACTCGACACGACACAAATGGGGTCGTGTCCTCGTGCAGGGTGGTTTGCCTAGTGTCCAGATAGGTGTGTGTCACCCTGTATTAGGTCCTAGTGTGTCGTGTCCTGACTTAACAAGCCGTGTCAGTGGCCTAAAACAGACTGTGTGCGTGTCTGTGCAAACCCAGTGCACGACGGATTTCTCCCTAACCACTACACAAGATCCAACAAAACTTTGGGGGCATGATGTCAGTGCATGCCCCCTCGTGTCCACCAAATTTTGTATCAAAAGAACCTGTGTCGTGTCCTACAGGGGGTCCGAGTAGCAGGGAAAACGCACAGCCCGCGCGCGCGTGTCCACCAGCGTGTGCACGTGTCCCAAAATAGCTCGACACGACACCAAATCGATACCAAACCAACAGGAACATGTAAGCAACACGAAAATACAATTTTCCATTCAAACACTTACACAAAAACAAATCGAAATGCCCTTTGGGGCATTTCATCGAACACCTGCGCACATCACTGATACGTGTCTGATACGGACACGTACATGACACGAAAATTCACAAACCCTATTCGTACAGGACTAGGACACCTAGGGCTAGGTATTTATACAAAGAAAACCTAGTTTTAATGGTGGAATAAAAATATACCTATGTGTGTTCTTCAACACAAAAGCTTCTCAAAAGGGGATCCTCAAAAGCCATCCAACTTCTCCAAATTGCTATGAAACTGAGATTAACAAATACCAACAGCAAGAAAACACTAATTAGAACCTATTGCAATTTCTTTGGATTAAAAAGGAGTTAAAATAGATTTTCTAGGAATTTATGAAGATGGAGACTCACCTCTTACTAAAACTTGTTCTTTCCTAAAGAGGCTTAACCTAATGGAAGAGGATATTTATAGGTGGGAATCCCTAGGTTTGGTGTGGTGGCCGGCCAACTTCGATTAGGGTTAGGGTTTTCTAGTGGGTTGGGCTTTGGGTTCCTATTTGCCAAGTTATTGATTAATGGTTCAACCATAAGTCATGGCTTATGACTTAATTATTCTAACTTGAGTTAAATGACTAAACCATAGGTCAACTCTAGTCTAACTAGGATTGCATGACCTAACCAAGTCCAAACTCAACTAGGGTTAGCTCCTAGGTTAGTCTACCAAGGTCATTGCTAGTCAAAGTCAACCTAGTCAACCATCATTCAAATAATTCCAAAATAAATTCTAAAATTTCCATAAATACAAATAAATTATAATAAATTCAAATAACCCCAGAAATGACAAAAATACCCTCAAACTAGAAATGTGGTAGTGACAAATCTACCCTCCTGAAAATAATTTCGTCCTCGAAATTGAAAGGCGAAATGCAACTGATGAGAATGATAAAAAGTATACCTCAAGGTCCAAAAAGATATGGATATCGCTCGCGCATCTCATCCTCCCGCTCCCAGTTAGACTCTTCTAGAGAATGATGCCTCCATGCGACGCGTCCCAAAGGTATCACCTGGTTCCTCAGAGATCCAGAATCTCCACAGGCTGCCCTGGATAACTGAGAGTAGGTCCAACCTCAATCTCCGAATGATCGAGCATATGGCTAGGGTCAGCCACGTACCGTCTCAACTGTGATACATAGAATACGTTGTGGACACCCAGAAGTACAGGTGGCAAGTCTAGCCTGTATGCCACGTCACCGACTCTCCCACTGATAACGAAAGGGCCGATGAAGCGCGGGCTAAGCTTCCCTCCTCCACCAAAATGTATCGTACCACGAGTCGAAGATATCCTCAAGAAAACCTGGTCTCTGACCTAATCACAAGCAAGGTCTCAATTAATTATGATAAACAAACATGATTAATAAAACACAAATAATCAAACCTAAATCTAATTCTACTCTAATCTGTACCTCAAACTCCAAGGGCCTTCGGTGGCTATCGGTCCAGTGTCGATGTCTGTCCTGCGCCACGCGAAGTCTGTCCCTGATGAGCTTCACCTTCTTCGCTGCGTCAACAACCATCTCTGGCCCCAGTAAATCTCGCTCACCAACATCATCCCAAGATAAGGGTGTACGACACCTACGCCCGTACAGAGCCTCGAAAGGTGACATCTCAATGCTGGCCTGGAAACTGTTATTGTAAGCAAACTCCATCAAATGTAGATGATCCTCCCAGGAACCTCCAAAGTCCAAGACGCACGTCCGCAGCATATCCTCGAGCGTCTGAATAGTCCTCTCTGACTGTCCGTCCGTCTGGGGGTGGTATGCAGTACTAAACTTGAGCTGAGTGCCCAAACTAGTCTGCAGACTCCTCCAGAAATGGGAAGTAAAGTGACTATCCCGATCTGAGATGATGCTGATCGCAATCCCGTAAATATTGACTATCTGCCGTATGTACATCTCTGCAAGCCTCTCTGTAGACGTACCCACCTTGAATTGCAAAAAGTGGGCTGATTTGGTCAACCTGTCAACGATGAACCAAATCGCGTCTTTCCCTCCTGGTGTACGCGATAATCCTGATACGAAATCCATAGTGATATGCTCCCACTTCCACTCGGGAATGGGCAGCGGCTGCAACAATCCACCGGGCCTCTGCCTCTCTGCCTTGACCTGCTGACAGACCAAGCACCTAGCTACGAAGCGAGCTACCTCCCGCTTCATCCCGGACCACCAAACATGCTTCTTCAGATCTCGGTACATCTTGTTGGCACCAAGGTGTATAGAGTACTGAGATCTGTGGGCCTCCTGTAAAACCTGCTCCCTGAGCTCTCCGCTGGGCACACATTATCTGGAACCGTGTCTCAAGGCACCATCCTCTGCAAGAGAAAACTCGCCATCCTGCAATCCTGCTCGAACCTGCTCTCGGAGACACCGTAGAGCAACGTCCTCAAACTGTGCCAACTTGATCCTCTCCACCAAGTCTGACTGAATCTGCATGCCCCATATCTGCATCTGCACTCCGGGCACGATCACCTCAATCCCCAGGTTCTCCAAATCAGCAAGCTAGTGACGGTACATGGTTAAACACATGGCTGTCGGATACCTACTCAAGGCATCGGCAACCACGTTGGCCTTCCCTGGGTGATACTGAAGTAGGATGTCAACGTCCTTCATCAACTCTAGCCATCTGCGCTGTCTCATGTTCAACTCCTTCTGAGTGAACACATACTTTAAGCTCTTGTGATCTGTAAAAATCTCTACCCGCTCCCCATACAGATAATACTTCCACAACTTCAGAGCAAATATCACCGCAGCCAGATCCAGGTCATGGGTAGGGTAGTTTTTCTCATGGGGACATAATTGCCTGGAAGCATAGGCAATCACCTTCCCATGCTGTTGCAAGACACAACCCAGCCCCTTCCCTGAAGCGTCACTATAAATAGTGAATCCACCTGATCCTGAAGATAATGTCAGAATCGGAGCTGTCTGTAAAACCCCTAAATTTCTACTATTTTTTATTTATTAAATTTAGTACCGATTTAAATTTTTGTATTGAACGTCGCGTAGTCGTATTATACGTTGTGCACAAATTTTATTTTTCAAAATTGCTCGACGAGTACGATTATGTGCGAGCGTACATATTTTTGAAAATATTATTTTTCTATTTTTGAAGTTTCAAAATAATATACATAATAATTATTTTGTTATCGTTCCAATTATTTCCAAGTTTGTTATTTTGCTTATAAAGCCTTACATTTTCGCAATTATTAATAATAAATAATATTTTTATTTGTATGCTAGAAAAGCATAATTATAAGAACATTATTTGTGCATACATATATATTTGTAATTATTTATTGGTTTATTTTAAATATTAATGTAATTTTCGAAATTAATATTATTAGTATTTTTGGAAAGCATATTTTATATTTATTGTGGAGATTTAAATATTGATTTGAATTTATGTATTTATTTAAATAGTTAATATTGAAATTTGATTTATTGATTTCATTTTAAACTAAGGTAATTAAATTGGATTTAATTGGATTTGGATTTAGATTTGATTTGATTGATTTAATTTAATAGATTGATTTATCTAATTTCGATTTAAACAATCCTAATCATTATCTAATTGGGAATTCCCACGTCCTATAAATAGGCAGGTACTCCTCCAACTTTTCATTATTCATCCACCAAATTCCACAAACCAATGGTGCGTGCCTCGTGTCCGTGTCCTCTTCCGACCATAATTCTTATTCCACTATTTATACAAATATATTGCTCCTCCCCCGTGCCAACAACCCCGGCACGATACATCAAATCCCAATTCCTAACCTAGCTCTAACCCTAACCCCGTCCCCGCCTGCTGCTCGAACCCGGCGGCATCTCCATCCCGTACCCGACCTTCACTCCCGACACAACCCGACAGCTCCCTCCAACACCCGAACTCCACCACCGAACCCAGCCACCACCAACGGCTACCATCACCTGCCAACGGCCACCCCGCCGTTCCTCTCGACAACCAACCAGACCTCGGCCACCCGTCGACAACCCCGATCACCTCCACCATTGGCCAACTCCACCACCTCTAAGACCATCTCCGGCAACCACCCTTGGCAACCAACCACCACAGGATGACACTGCCATCCCCGTCACCTCCGTCATCCCCCTGAGAACCACCATCCCCATCACGACCCAAGCCCCGACCACCTCTACCAGTTGACACCAGCACCCGGCCACCCGATTGCAATACTGCCACTGCCACCGTCCCCACGGCCATCGCCTGAGCGCCGCTCACCCCACCGATCAAACCCGGCCGCCACCCAAAAAGAAGAAAACTGAAAGATAATAAAACCCTAAATTCGACTCACCCGCGCGCCGCCGTAGTCTCGGCACGACCGTCGGTGAGCCCGAGCGTCCGACTATCGTACCGCCACCCGCCGACTTCCCCAAACCCCGTGCTCCGCCCGCTCACCGCCGCAGCTCCTCGCTTTCCGTGCACCACCGCGAGATTTGGCTGCCGCGCTCGCCTCTTCCCTTCCGTCCTGAGCTCGGCAGCGCCGGCGATCCATGGCCACGCGCGTGCATCTCTCCGCCCAGCAGCTCCCCACGAGCCGCATCCCCTCCGTCCGGCGAAACGAGCCGCTCCACCGCCCTCTCCCTCTTCTCCTTCCTCCCGTTTCACCCCTAGCCTCCGTGCCCTCGATCCCGCACCTCACCGCTGACCCTCCGACTTCCAATCCGTCGTTGCGCCGCCGTTGCGCCGCCGCGTACACGAGCCTCTCCGACGAACCCTCTGTGCTGCCTCCTCCTTCCTCCTTCGATTTCCCCTGTCGCGCCCATCCGCCGCACTCCGCCCTTCGCAGACTTCCATCCGCCGCTCGCCACCCCCTCTCCCCCTCTCTCAGCTCCTCCTTTCAACTCGTCACCCTCCGCCGACCATCCGCCATTCTCGTCGCCTCATTCTTCCTCTCGCTCTCTCTTCCGGTTGAGGAGTAGAAGCATCAAATGGCTTCCTTTGGGTTCTGTGTACATTTTTGGTTTTTATTTATTTTATTGTCTTTCTTTACTTCTACAGACTATACATCATCTTTGGGATTGGCCTCCTCTTTCGAGGAGCAGCACATGTCTTTCTTTGCTGCTTCTTTTTTTTTTATGTTCGTTCAATTTGTTTGATAACAGCTGCTTCTCTTTGAGTACCTAATTTTTATCATTATTATTATTTTTTTAGTAATGTCATTATTATTATTATTATTATTATTATTATTATTATTATTATTATTATTATTATTATTATTATTATTATTTCTTTCTCTCTCACTCCTTCTTGCTTTATCTTTTGCTTCATTATGTATCAAAAAAAATTTATATATTTTTTATTACCAGCTGACTTCCTTTCTCGTAAAACGAGAAGGAAGAGAGAACAGGTTGTTAAGTTTTTCTTTTTTTGTTGTTATTTTAATATTTGTGAGACAACATATTATAAGTTGTTGACATTATTAGTTTTTATTAATATATTTATTGTTATTATTTACTATTACTATTATTGTTATCAATAATATTATATTTTACATACAGTATATTATTATTATTGTACCATGTAGATATATACATGTATATCATTATTATTATTCTTAAAACATAGCTCTCAAAAGTCTATTTTGACTAAATTAGGTTTTTAGCACTAAATTAACTAATTTATATATTTTTAAGTAGCTACTTGAAAATATTTTGATTAACAAAAATATAGTTTTAGTACTATAAAAAGTTTTCCAAATAGTATATAATAAATATTTTCCAAGACATATATATAAATGGTTTTCTTCGCATATCTATTCCCATCCATTACTAAGCCAAAACATTTCTATCTTCTTGCGAATTTCGAACTTCCTCCTGTCAAACCTAACTAATTTGACCATCCTGGACCCAATGGAACTGTCCGTACCACTACCCGATGTCACCTTGCAAAGTTGTCGCACCGAAATCGCAGATCGTGCCACCTGGATCATTGCAGCACCACCAGGCATATTACCAGACAAGACACCTTGTCATTCGCTGTTTACTTATTTTTAGCTCATATTTCATGCATTATTTATTTTCCTTATGCAAAAACTGTGATATATGGCATAGCCTGTTAGAACTGTTCATTTATATTTCCTGCTGTGTATTATTTTTTTACAAATTAAACCTAGATTTAAGGGACCACCTTGTGTGTTGCATTCATTGGCCTTGACACGTTGTAACACGAAGTTGTGTGTCGCATGTAGGACACGAAAGTGCGTGATTGGCTGGCCACCAGTACGTACAAGCCGTGCGATAGGAATAACCGCTAATAGAAGTTGCATGCTAGTTTGACTTAGCGATTATAGTGGTTTGTGTTGTGGATACAACACAGTAGGCATTGGGCGGGGAGGACAATTCCTTTCCTTATCGTATGGGCTTCGATGTACTTCCCTTGTGACCCGGACTCTCCGCTGGAGATACGGGGTTGATGACCCATGATTACTGATGGGGCCTCTGGTGCCCATGGGGGGACTATGCCGATCCTATTCAGCCAGGGCCCATGCGTAGGAAGGATTATTCTTAACTACATTTCACTTAGAATGGTTAGGTACCTTTATCCGTTAGGTACGAGTACTTTTGATTTGGGTACTTGTATCTGACCGTGGCTTGGAACAATAACTTGTCGCGAATTAGTTCGTCACATCTTGTCCTTGTTTGGTTGTAGGTGTGACTTACTACTTCGATGAGAAGGTATTGAACCTTGTTGGGGTCCGGATACCATATTGGATTCATAGCATGGGAAGATACATTACCGTGAATTAGTTTACCATCTCCTGTCCTTGTTTGGTTGGGGGATGGTACGCTCGTTCAGTAGGTGTGTATTGGAACATGTTATAATTCGATTTACTTATTTATTTGAGCAATATTTATTTAGTTTATATGGCATGATATTATGTGTCTTGTTACGTCCCTCTGAGGACCTGGTTATCTCCCCAGGTGTTTGCTATTGTTCTTCGCAGGTGCTTTAGCTCTAGCCGTGTTCATTGCTATTTCTCGAGGATGATTGCACTTGGATCGTCTTCGCTTCGCTCGCCAAATTTATATCTTTTCTTATGTATTTTTCCTTTACTTGTTGGTAGTGGATTTGTCTCCGCCCAATATATTGTATCAAGACAATTTATTCTCATTATATGACATCTTCTATTCATTTATTTTGTGTGGATGAGATTAGTTATGGTTCTACTGCATATTACAGCTTATGTATTTATACGAGGCTTCCATATATTGGAGTATACTTCGTATGAATACAGCTGGCATGTCTACGTTCCTAGTTCTACGTATTTTGGGACTGGGACATTACATATTTTTGTGGTGGCCCATGCAGGTCAAGATAAATTGTTTGGTTACTTTACCGTACCAAGCAAGCCTGCAAATAGGATTAGAAGTCTAGGATCTCATCCACGTACTTGACCTCTTTCCTTGATTTTATCTACCGTTTGACTCATCAATTGCATCTTGCTTGCTTCCTTCCATCCGTATTCTTATCTTCCCTTCGTACTTGCTAGAGATTGACCCTACTAGTTAATTGTCCCAAAACACCATTAGTTTAATTCTTTAAGTTGGATAGAATACCTTATGACTTAGCAACCCCTTTGATCTAGTGACCTATATTAGCAAGCTTATTTAGATCCTAGAATCTAAAGGACCTAACCCGTCTAGCCAACCAAGGACTTGGACAAGAAGACTATAGGACAACTGTATGACTTAGACTCATTCTGCCTTTATTTATCTAAATATCTCGTGCCTATGATTTTACCACCTTGACTAACGATGCTAACGTAGCCTAGTTTTTGCAAGCTTATCTTTTTATCGAGCTTGTTCAAGACGTATTAATGGAAAAGCTCCCACTAACATATTGTCTGATCAGAACCGGTACATAATGGTCTGATCAACCAAGTGCACTTTGGGTTCGCTTTTGTCTATTATTCTACGTGGATGGAACATAATTAAGCTCGGCCTTTAGAATCCCATCCACGACTGCCTTGACAATTCCTTTGAAATTCTTTTCGGTCGTCTTTGAACCACGTATTCGTATTCACCTCCTTCGAACTCTATATTGCTTTCGCCTTCACCTATTTTAGGAGGACGAAGGTGTTATACTAGAACCTTCTATCTACTATAACCATTCTCACTCGACGTTGTTATATCTTCATCCTAAACTACTCGTCCTTCTCTCGGCCCTATCAAGATCCTCTAATCGCTTAATTAAAGCGAATCTATTTTGTTCTCTTAATCGTGACCCTCATTCATTACCCGTGACCATACCGTATTGTTTTTCTACGATCTAGATCGCGATTTCTTACGACATGATTTTGTGAAAACATTGTCATCATTGGATCCCCATTGATACCCCCTTGTGTCCTCTCACCCCCCTATTAATTCTTAATTTCGAGGACGAAATTCTTTTAAGTTGGGTAGGATGTAAAACCCCTAAATTTCTACTATTTTTTATTTATTAAATTTAGTACCGATTTAAATTTTTGTATTGAACGCCGCATAGTCGTATTATACGTCGTGCACGAATTTTATTTTTCGAAATTGCTCGACGAGTGCGATTATGTGCGAGCGTACATATTTTTGAAAATATTATTTTTCTATTTTTGAAGTTTCAAAATAATATACATAATAATTATTTTGTTATCGTTCCAATTATTTCCAAGTTTGTTATTTTGCTTATAAAGCCTTACATTTTTGCAATTATTAATAATAAATAATATTTTTATTTGTATGCTAGAAAAGCATAATTATAAGAACATTATTTGTGCATACATATATATTTGTAATTATTTATTGGTTTATTTTAAATATTAATGTAATTTTTGAAATTAATATTATTAGTATTTTTGGAAAGCATATTTTTTATTTATTGTGGAGATTTAAATATTGATTTGAATTTATGTATTTATTTAAATAGTTAATATTGAAATTTGATTTATTGATTTGATTTTAAACTAAGGTAATTAAATTGGATTTAATTGGATTTGGATTTAGATTTGATTTGATTGATTTAATTTAATAGATTGATTTATCTAATTTGGGTTTAAACAATCCTAATCATTATCTAATTGGGAATTCCCACGTCCTATAAATAGGCAGGTACTCCTCCAACTTTTCATTATTCATCCACCAAATTCCACAAACCAATGGTGCGTGCCTCGTGTCCGTGTCCTCTTCCGACCATAATTCTTATTCCACTATTTATACAAATACATTGCTCCTCCCCCGTGCTGACAACCCCGGTACGATACATCAAATCCCAATTCCTAACCTAGCTCTAACCCTAACCCCGTCCCCGCCTGCTGCTCGAACCCGGCGGCATCTCCATCCCGTACCCGACCTTCACTCCCGACACAACCCGACAGCTCCCTCCAACACCCGAACTCCACCACCGAACCCAGCCACCACCAACTGCTACCATCACCTGCCAACGGCCACCCCGCCGTTCCTTCCGACAACCAACCAGACCTCGGCCACCCGTCGACAACCCCGATCACCTCCACCATTGGCTAACTCCACCACCTCTAAGACCATCTCCGGCAACCACCCTTGGCAACCAACCACCACAGGATGACGCTGCCATCCCCGTCACCTCCGTCATCCCCCTGAGAACCACCATCCCCATCACGACCCAAGCCCCGACCACCTTTACCAGTTGACACCAGCACCCGGCCACCCGATTGCAACACTGCCACTGTCACCGTCCCCACGGCCATCGCCTGAGCGCCGCTCACCCCACAGATCAATCCCGGCCGCCACCCAAAAAGAAGAAAACCGAAAGATAATAAAACCCTAAATTCGACTCACCCGTGCGCCGTCGTAGTCTCGGCACGACCGCCGGCGAGCCCGAGCGTCCGACCATCGTACCGCCACCCGCCGACTTCCCCAAAGCCCGTGCACCGCCCGCTCGCCGCCGCAGCTCCTCGCTTTTCGTACGCATGCGAGATTTGGCCACCGCGCTCGCCTTTTCCCTTCCGTCCTGAGCTCGGCAGCGCCGACGATCCATGGCCACGCGCGCGCGTCTCTCCGTCCAGCAGCTCCCCACGAGCCGTATCCCCTCCGTCCGGCGAAGCGAGCCGCTCCGCCGCCCTCTCCCTCTTCTCCTTCCTCCCGCTTCACCCCTAGCCTCCGCGCCCTCGATCCCGCACCTCACCGCTGACCCTCCGACTTCCAACCCGTCGTTGCGCCGCCGTTGCGCCGCCGCGTACACGAGCCTCTCCGACGAACCCTCTGCGCCGCCTCCTCCTTCCTCCTCCGATTTCCCCTGTCGCGCCCATCCGTCGCACTCCGCCCTTCGCAGACTTCCATCCGTCGCTCGCCACCACCTCTCCCCCTCTCTCAGCTCCTCCTCTCAACTCGTCACCCTCCGTCGACCGTCCGCCACTCTCGTCGCCACATTCTTCCTCTCGCTCTCTCTTCCGGTTGAGGAGTAGAAGCATCAAATGGCTTCCTTTGGGTTCTGTGTACATTTTTGGTTTTTATTTATTTTATTGTCTTTCTTTACTTCTACAGACTACACATCATCTTTGGGATTGGCCTCCTCTTTCGAGGAGCAGCACATGTCTTTGTTTGCTGCTTCTTTTTTTTATGTTCGTTCAATTTGTTTGATAACAGCTGCTTCTCTTTGAGTACCTAATTTTATCATTATTATTATTATTTTTAGTAATGTCACTATTATTATTATTATTATTATTATTATTATTATTATTATTATTATTATTATTATTATTATTATTATTATTATTATTATTATTATTTCTTTCTCTCTCACTTCTTCTTGCTTTATCTTTTGCTTCATTATGTATCAAAAAAAATTTATATATTTTTTTATTACCAGCTGACTTTCTTTCTCGTAAAACGAGAAGGAAGAGAGAACAGGTTGTTAAGTTTTTCTTTTTTTGTTGTTATTTTAATATTTGTGAGACAACATCTTATAAGTTGTTGACATTATTAGTTTTTATTAATATATTTATTGTTATTATTTACTATTACTATTATTGTTATCAATAATATTATATTTTACATACAGTATATTATTATTATTGTACCATGTAGATATATACATGTATATCATTATTATTATTCTTAAAACATTGCTCTCAAAAGTCTATTTTGACTAAATTAGGTTTTTAGCACTAAATTAACTAATTTATATATTTTTAAGTAGCTACTTGAAAATATTTTGATCAGCAAAAATATAGTTTTAGTACTATAAAAAGTTTTCCAAATAGTATATAATAAATATTTTCCAAGACATATATATAAATGGTTTTCTTCGCATATCTATTCCCATCCATTACTAAGCCAAAACATTTCTATCTTCTTGCGAATTTCGAACTTCCTCCTGTCAAACCTAACTAATTTGACCGTCCTGGACCCAATGGAACTGTCCGTACCACTACCCGATGTCACCTTGCATAGTTGTTGCACCGAAATCGCAGATCGTGCCACCTGGATCATTGCAGCACCACCAGGTGTATTACCAGGCAAGACACCTTGCCATTCGCTGTTTACTTATTTTTAGCTCATATTTCATGCATTATTTATTTTCCTTATGCAAAAACTGTGATACATGGCATAACCTGTTAGAACTTACTGTTCATTTATATTTCCTGCTGTGTATTATTTTCTTACAAATTAAACCTAGATTTAATGGACCACCTTATGTGTTGCATTCATTGGCCTTGACACGTTGTAACACGAAGTTGTGTATCGCATGTAGGACACGAAAGTGCGTGATTGGCTGGCCACCAGTACGTACAAGCCGTGCGATAGGAATAACCGCTAATAGAAGTTGCATGCTAGTTTGACTTAGCGGTTATAGTGGTTTGTGTTGTGGATACAACACAGTAGGCATTGGGCGGGGAGGACAATTCCTTATCGTATGGGTTTCGATGCACTTCCCTTGTGACCCGGACTCTCCACTGGAGATACGGGGTTGATGACCCATGATTACTGATGGGGCCTCTGGTGCCCATGGGGGGACTATGCCGATCCTATTCAGCCAGGGCCCATGCGTAGGAAGGGTTGTTCTTAACTATATTTCACTTAGAATGGTTAGATACCTTTATCCGTTAGGTACGAGGACTTTTGGTTTGGGTACTTGTATCTGACCGTGGCTTGGAACAATAACTTGTCGCGAATTAGTTCGTCACATCTTGTCCTTGTTTGGTTGTAGGTGTGACTTACTACTTCGATGAGAAGGTATTGAACCTTGTTGGGGTCTGGATACCATATTGGATTCATAGCATGGGAAGATACATTACCGTGAATTAGTTTACCATCTCCTGTCCTTGTTTGGTTGGGGGGATGGTACGTTCGTTCAGTAGGTGTGTATTGGAACATGTTATAATTCGATTTACTTATTTATTTGAGCAATATTTATTCAGTTTATATGGCATGATATTATGTGTCTTGTTACGTCCCTCTGAGGACCTGGTTATCTCCCCAGGTGTGTGCTATTGTTCTTCGCAGGTGCTTTAGCTCTAGCCGTGTTCATTGCTATTTCTCGAGGATGATTGCACTTGGATCGTCTTCGCTTCGCTCGCCAAATTCATATCTTTTCTTATGTATTTTTCCTTTACTTGTTGGTAGTGGATTTGTCTTCGCCCAATATATTGTATCAAGACAATTTATTCTCATTATATGACATCTTCTATTCATTTATTTTGTGTGGATGAGATTAGTTATGGTTCTACTGCATATTACAGCTTATGTATTTATACGAGGCTTCCATATATTGGAGTATACTTCGTATGAATACAGCTGGCATGTCTACGTTCCTAGTCCTACGTATTTTGGGACTGGGGCGTTACACTTTCGTAAGCCGCTTCTTCAACTCATCAAAAGCTGCCTGACACTCCTCTGACCAAACATACTCAGCATCCTTCCGGGTCAACCGAGTCAACGGCTCTGCAACCCGGGAAAAATCCTGTACAAATCTCCTATAATATCCTGCCAGCCCCAGGAAACTCCTGATCTCTGCAACTGAAGTCGGCGCTGTCCATGCCTCAACTGCTACAATCTTCTTGGGGTCAACTGAGATACCATCTCCAGTCACCACATGCCCCAAGAAGTCAACCCGGTCCAAGAAAAACTCATACTTGGAGAGTTTTCCATAAAGCTGCTCCCTCCTGAGAGTCTCCAGCACTATCCTCAGATGCTCCTTGTGCTTCTCCTCGGTCTTGGAATATACCAAGATGTCGTCAATGAACACCACCACAAACTGATCCAGGTACTGGTGGAACACCTTATTCATCGGGTTCATAAACACTGCTGGTGCATTGGATAGCCCAAACGGCATAACCAAAAACTTAAACTGCCTGTACCGCGTCCTGAAAGCGGTCTTGGGAATATCCTCCCCCTTCACCTTCACCTGGTGATATCCCGAACTTAGATCAATCTTGGAAAATACCCGAGCTCCGCTCAACTGGTCAAAAAGATCGTCGATCTGTGGCAGTGGGTATTTGTTCTTGATCGTGAGGTTGTTGAGTGTCCTATAGTCAATACACATCCGTACTGACCCATCCTTCTTCGGCACAAACAACACTGGTGTACCCCATGGCGACGAACTCGAGCGGATGAAGCCCTTGTCCTGCAGCTCATCCACTTGCTTCTTCAGCTCCACCAACTCACTATTGTTCACTCGATAGACATGCTGAAAGATGGGTTCCGCTCCTGGAACCAAGTCTATCGAGAACTCAATGTCTCTGTCTGGTGGCAATCCCAGCAACTCCTCTGGGAAAACATCCATATACTCTGCTATCAAGGGGTGTGGAATCGCCTGCTCCTCAACCGAGACTCTGCAGAAAACTCTGCTGCTCTGCTCCGCCTGACGTCTGGAGTACTCAAACTCTGGCTCCCCCGGCGCTCTGAAGAGAACTCTACCCCCTCTGCAATCAATGCTGGCGTGGTGCCTGCTCAACCAATCTATACCGAGTACTATATCGTAGTTCGGCAATGGCATTACGAACAGGCTCACCTCCAACTCACGGCCTCCCAAAACAACACTCCGACACATAGAAATATCACTCACGAGGATGATGCCACCCCCGGTCGTGATCTTGTAAGTCCTAGACAACGATTCAGCTACAATACCGTATCTAATCGTAAAAGATACTGATATGAAACTATGCGAAGCACCGAAATCAAATAATACAAAAGCTGGATTGGAGTCGAGAAGGATCGAACCTGTGATCAGCTCTCCTATCACCTCTGCATCCTCAGCCGCCATGGCGAAAGCTTGCCCCGGCTGGCCTCTTCTGGCCTGCTGCTGATGCTGAACAAATCTCTGCTGCTGGGTCGGCAGGGCTGTTCCCCTCTGCTGGCCTACTGCTGCTCTGGCTCCTCCTTCCTGAGCTGCTCGTCCCGTGGTCAAGGTACACTCCCTCATCTGGTGGTCTCCTGAACCACATACCAGGCACTTGCCCAGTCTCTTCCTACACTCGCCCCACCCGTGCCCTGGCTTCTTGCAATAAGCACAGGTGGTGGCCTGCTACCTTGGTGCCTGCTGCTGCACCCTCTGCTGCTAATGCTGCAGTGGCTGATGCCTCGGCTGCTGAAACTGCTGCGGCTGGAACTGCCTCGGCTGCTGGTGCTGGAAGTGAGGCCTCTTGGCCTGGCCTTCGCTGCTGCTGCCTCCCTAGAAGTCTCGCCCCCTTTTGAGCCTAAGCTCAAGATCATCCTCTGCAGCTAAAGCGTCCACCAGGATCTCCTCAAAGGTAGCGCTGTGGGCATTCTTGGTGTAGGACTTGACCTCCTTTACTAAGCCCTTCCGGAACCTCCGGGCCTTCGTCGCCTCCGACAAGCCCTCCACAAATCTACTCAGGCGGCAGAACTCTCCTGCGTACTCCTCCACAGACTGGCTCCCCTGGAATAGGGCCTCGAAATGAGTCTCGAGGGCTCCCAGTGCTGCATCTGGGATGAACTTCTCCTTGAACAGCTTCTTGAATGCTGCCCAAGTCTGTCATGCTGTACCAACCCTCGGGTCGGTCTGGTACCATGTACGGGCTAGATCCTGCATCATGCTGGCCGCTGCCTCTATCTGGAGCCTCGTCGGGATCTCAGCCAACCTGAATATCTCCTCCATGTGCTCAATCCACTCATCGGCATACAAGATCCCCTCTGTCCCTCGGAAGTCTCTCGGGTGTATCTTCTGGAAATCTTGGATGCCCTTCTCCCATGGCTGGTGCGGCTGCGGGACTGCCGCTGGCTGAGCTAAGACTCTCTCTACCGCAGTCACTGCCAGCTCAATGCCTCGTGTAAGCTCTGCTGTGTGCCTCTGCTGCTGGGTCTGCTGACCCTCCATGTATTGCCGAAAGAAAGCTAACAGCTGAACGGCGTCAACTGTCCCTGCAGGTGGCTGTTACTGCTGAAGCGCATCTTGAATCACCGGACTCGGCTCATGCCTCACAGGTGGTGGGGCTCCTCCGAAAGCTGCCGAAATGCCTACCCCAGCTGGCATGACTGGGGCTGCGATACCAGGGGCTGGCTGCTGAGTATGAGAGGTGGCAGACCTCTCATCGGCGTCCCTCTGGCCCTGGCGATGCGACCTCGTCTCAACCATCCTGGAGACACAGATCAAAAAAAAACAATTGCTGAGAATGAGTCAAAATATCAAAGGAGGACAGTTTAAATTCAAAGGAAGACAATAAGCAGCAAAATTTAGATATACGGAATCTGATAAAGAGTTTTCCTAATGTGATTGAGTACCTTCAAAAAATTTCCTAATTCTACTGCAGGCTGCAGTGATATTCTAGTTCGAATACCACTACATTTCTAAACTAGACCTGCATGGTCCACCACTAAAAATGTGTCACAACCCGCACCCTAGAGTAAGGGCACGAGATGTGGGTACGTCCAGCCTACGCCGCAGTGTCGGCGGTAGAACGCTGTCCTAGGTCACAACATCTAACAATATAAAGCTAAACAGTTTATACTCCCCGAATGGGGGTGACATAGCAGAAAGTAAACTCAATCACAACTAAGGCAGATGATAAGATAGAAGATAGATAGATAATACTGCTGAAAAGAAAGGAAATCCCAAGTACAACAGAGATGTCTAAGTGTCTAAGATAATACATATCCCCAGTATCAAATATATACAATCATCCATAGAGTACTGTAAATGAAAACATCCTAGTCTAGAGGTGTGTCATCCACTGCTAGTGGGACCTGCTGCTGGTCCAGGTCCAATATCTCATCTAAGGTAGCACCGTAATAGGTATCACACCGGCCTCCTCCTCGTCATCTGTAATATTTTCAACAGGTCCAGTCAGGACAGGAGCGAGCACAATACATCTCAACAGTTCATAGCAGGTTAGAAAATATAATCATGCAGTAAAGTAAGATACAAGAACTGAAAGAAAGTACAGGATGTAAACAGAGAAAGCTGTAATGGAAATATATACTGTAAATAGAGAACTATCAGTGGCTAGTGAGTCAGAGTACAATATAAACATGTGAATGGCATAGGAGATTCTGGGAACTATACTATGGAGTGATTCTGGGAACTACACTACTTGGATATTATTCACATGTTTACTTCTACTCCTCCGTACCCCCAATCAATACACAAGGATCCAGCCAGGTTATGTTATGATTCCATGCAAAGGCCCACAAGAGGTGATACATCGATAGCCCAAAAATGGGTGATTCTGGGAATGCCCATGAATGGGGTGATTCAAGGAAGACTCTGTGATCATGAGAGTACATGTCACAAGTGATCAATGAACCGTGAAGCATAGTGATACACCATGTAAGTGAAACGCACAGAACATGTAGTATATGATGCTTCCTGAGGGGATAACATCTCAAGAAGGGATCCATATAGTACTAATCCGTGTAACCAACATGACAGTATCAAGTAAAGTAATTTAAAGCAGAAAAATAATTCTAAGCAGGATATGAAATGATCAGAGAATGTACTCGCCTGGTATCTGAGTGTCCAAGATGAAAGTACTGTCCGAGGAGTGGTGTCTGGCTCCTATTTAGAACAGCACAAGTCACAACAAGTCCGGAATGGTAAAATAAAGCACTACAATACACTCTACATGAATCTAGGTCAATCTAGGCCAAAGTCAACTCTTGGTCAACTCTGGTCAACCCTAGAAGTCAAACTAGGTCAACTATGGTCAAACTAGGTCCAACAAGGCCAAACTAGGTCAAACAAGTCATTCTAGGTCTAACTAGTCCATATTGGTCAATACACTACTATACTAGACTACACTAACATCACACATTATATAATATATTGGAAATATATATACATCTCAAATTTCATATATATATATATATATATATATATATATATATATATATATATATATATATATATATATATATATAATATATATATATATACCTTCACACATATATATATTGAGAATAGGAAAAGAAATGTGATCAAGTGTGTGTGTGTGTCATGAGGGAAAACCTGTGTGTGACAGAAATTGAGTGTGTGTGTGTGTGTGTGTGAGTTATGTGTGAACATATGAGTTAACTGTGAGGGGAATAAAAGGGTGCGTGTGTGATGAACCTGTGTGTGTATATCATGATTTGTGTGTGTGTGTGTAATGGTGTGTGAAGAGTGTTTCAGTTCAGGAAATATAGAAGGGAATCCCATTTCAGTTTTCAGTAAATAGGAAGGAACCCAAATGACAGTGTCAATGAGAGCTCCTGACATTTCTCAGGAGCTGAAATTCAGATGTGAGAGTGAATGCCAAGGGCAACTCTCAATCTCTGATTTTGTGTGTGAGGCAAAGTGTCAGTGTATTCTCAGGTTTAGCATGTGACTGATTATCAACTTAATCACAGTAAAAAGAAAGGGAAATCAATTCAATTAACCCACATTATCTCAGGTTACATATGAACTCATATTTGAGTTCAAAACATCAATGCAATCTCAGGAACCTATTTCAGACTTCTTGAAAAACCAGTCCAACTCTTTCTCATTCGATTTCGAAACCAAATCACCACAATTCCAACCCAAAAATAGCATACATGTAAATTACTTATAGGAGAACAATATTAGGATATAAAACTTGCAATTAACAGCATTTAAACCAACTAAAATGGGTGCCAAACTCCAGATTTGAAAACTGGAAAAATCAGCGAATACCACATGTATCAGGAACTTAGGGGAAAATAAAAATTGATTCATAAATCAAACTAAATTGCCAATTCATTGGTTGGTAATGAAAATACTATAGGTGTCACAGGAAGTGTCTCGTGTCCACCACGATGTGACACGATGTGTCCAACACGAAATGAACCTAAAATAGCACACACAGACACAGTGCAGTGTGCACAGGCTCGTGCATGTGTGCACGCGTGTCGTGCACTCGACACGACACGAATGGGGTCGTGTCCTCGTGCAGGGTGGTTCGCCTAGTGTCTAGCTAGGTGTATATCACCCTGTATTACATCCTAGTGTGTCGTGTCCTGACTTAACAAGCCGTGTCAGTGGCCTAAAACAGACTGTGTGCGTGTCTGTGCAAACCCAGTGCACGACGGATTTCTCCCTAACCACTACACAAGATCCAACAAAACTTTAGGGGCATGATTTCAGTGCATGCCCCCTCGTGTCCACCAAATTTCGTATCAAAAGAACCCGTGTCGTATCCTACAGGGGGCCCGAGTAGCAGGAGAAACGTACAGCCCGCGTGCACGTGTCCACCCGCGTGTGCACGTCTCCCAAAACAGCTCGACATGACACCAAATCGATACCAAACCAACAGGAACATGTAAGTAACACGAAAATACAATTTTCCATTCAAACACTTATACAAAAATAAATCGAAATGCCCTTTAGGGCATTTCATCGAACACCTGCGCACATCACTGATACGTGTCCGATACGGATACGTACAGGACACAAAAATTCACAAACCCTATTCCTACAGGACCAGGACACCTAGGGCTAGGTATTTATGCAAAGAAAACCTAGTTTTAATGGTGGAATAGAAATATACCTATGTGTGTTCTTCAACACAAAAGCTTCTCAAAAGGGGATCCTCAAAAGCCACCCAACTTCTCCAAATTGCTATGAAACTTAGATTAACAAATACCAACAGCAAGAAATACTAATTAGAACCTATTGCAATTTGTTTGGATTAAAAGGGAGTTAAAATAAATTTTTTAGGAATTTATGAAGATGGAGACTCACCTCTTACTAAAACTTGTTCTTTCCTAAAGAGGCTTAACCTAATGGAAGAGGATATTTATAGGTGGGAATCCCTAGGTTAGGTGTGGTGGCCGGCCAACTTTGATTAGGGTTAGGGTTTTCTAGTGGGTTGGGCTTTGGGCTCCTATGTGCCAAGTTATTGATTAATGGTTCAACCATAAGTCATGGCTTATGACTTAATTATTCTAACTTGAGTTAAATGACTAAACCATAGGTCAACTCTAGTCTAACAAGGGTTGCATGACCTAACCAAGTCCAAACTCAACTAGGTTTATCTCCTAGGTTAGTCTACCAAGGTCATTGCTAGTCAAAGTCAACCTAGTCAACCATCATTCAAATAATTCCAAAATAAATTCTAAAAATTCCCATAAATTCAAATAAATTATAATAAATTCAAATAACCCCAGAAATGACAAAAATACCCTTAAACTAGAAATGTGGTAGTGACACCAGCACTCAAATAATCAAATGATGCCAGATAGCAGATGGTACGTGACATCAATTGTCGCTGGCATCAGATAGCGCTGGCCGACATGTGGCAAGCTTCCTCGAGAAGCTAAAACAGTTTTCATCATGACTGACAGCGTCAGTCGAGAAAATTTTGTTTGAATCCCGAGTGCACGGTGCTCGAGAAGATTATGTCGATATGTCAGATTTGTCATAATGATCAAACAGCTTTTGTAGAAGCATGGAAAATATTGCTTTTAGTCCCACATCGGAAAGGAGAAGAAGAAGGGGCTCACTCCATTCTATAAATGGAGCCCCTTGCCTCTTTTGAAAAGGACACCAACTTCTCTTCCCTCCTTCCAACTTGGACTCTTCCTTCTACGCACCTTCGGGTGCTAAGTCGAAGAAGTCTAGGGCAATACGGGCTCGTCGAGCTCAATCAACTATCCCAACCTCTGACCATCAGAGCGTCTCGCTAACTGTTAAGCGGGCCTCTGATGGAAAGTTGTACAGAATCGCCCGTGTCTAGCCCCCGGCGGCAAACGGACAGGGTGGTTCTCCAACTTGGACTCTTCCTACTACGCACCTTCGGGTGCTAATTCGAAGAAGTCTAGGGCAGTGCGGGCTCGTCGAGCTCAGTCAGCTGTCCCAACCTCTGACCATCAGAGCATCCCGCTAACTGTTAAGCGGGCCTCTGATGGAAAGTTGTACAGAATCGCCCGTGTCCAAACCCCGGCGGCAAGCAGACAGGGTAGTTCTCAAGAGTCCCCAACAAAGATCGAGGGCAAGTGCTTTTACTAGCCCCACATCAGGGAGCAAACAGGATACCTATGCACTCGTGTGCTCGGGAAACCAGGGCCCACAAAGCGAGTGCAAAGGTTGATCGAGATGTCCTTGACTTGCGAGATGTGATCCTTCACAAGCGCAAGGAAAGAAAGAGATTCTCTATGTGACTCGAAATCAACATGGAGTCTCATGCGGCTCAAAACCCAGAAAGCTCCATGCAGCCCATGAGGATTTTATGTGGCTCAAAAAATCCAGAGAAGCTTCATGTGGCTCAAAACCCATAAAGCTTCATGCGGCCCAAAAGTAAAGGGGGAACCTTATGCGGTTCAAAATCAGCCTAAGCAACTGGCCATAATTAATCTGACATAAAGGCGACAACTCTGACAGAGATGATGGCTCTGACATAAAGACAAGACGTGACATGCTCCTAAAAAGACGAGAAAATCTTTATGATATCTGGCACATTTCACAAATTCCAAAGAAGATTCTTTATGCGGACCGCCTATGCGACCTTCATGCGGCTCAGTCATGAGACCACTCTCATGCGGCTCAGTCATGAGACCACTCCCATAAGGCTCGATCATGAGGCTACTCTTACGCGGCTCGGTCATGAGACAACTCTCATGCGGCTCAGTTATGAGACGTCCTTCATGCGGCTCGGTTATGGGACAACCTTTATGCGGCCCGGTCATGAGACACTCTTCATGCGACTCGGCTATGGGACAGTCCTTCATGCAGCTCAGCCAGGATACATCCTTCATGTGGCTCGACTATGGGACAGTCCTTCATGCGGCTCAGCTAGGATGCATCATTCATGCGGCTCGCCACAGAGTAGCAGTTGAGACACATGGCAAAAATTGACCAAGTCTTGACAGTTTGGATTTAGTGTAATAAGCAGATCATGATCAATCTTAACCAATCCCCAGCAGCCCACTTCTCGAGACACAGTTACAAGGATGTAGCCCAAAATTAGCTACGTGGCTGTACACCCCATTACTCATGAATTCCTATAAATAGCAAGGTGTTATTCGCTTTCATACACAGACACAGAGACACACTCATACATAGAGAGAGCATTTCTTCAACGAAGCCGAGGTTGCATTCGATCGTCCAAGGAATAAGGCAGAGTTGATAGCACTTTTCCGAGCCTCTACCGTCACCCCCCAGAATCCAAATTAAATAATTGTACTTAGATTGCTTTTCCTAGGTTTTATTCCTAGGCTCTCTTTTGTACAAGCGAGTTTGTAATTGTATTAAAGTTCAGTCCTCCTATAAAACTATTCTGTTCTCTGACAATCAATGGCAAACACGATGGCAACTCTGTTGGGGAGTTGGTGACGCAATCGGACGTAGCTAAACTCGGCTCCATGCAACAGATGCTGGTTGTTCGCTTTGACCAGCAAGTGTTTGAAGAGATGCTCTCCGAGGGGAGCGCTAGCCCCATCCAGAAGTGAGCCAGCCAAAGAAGGCCCGCAGGGAGTGGAGGTCCAAAACCGTTTCCCCTTTCCAAGCTCTGGAAGAAGTGTTCTCTGCTATCCAAGACGACGAAGAAGACTCACATGCGGCCCCACATCAGGCCGCAGAGGACCCTGTTGTCCCCAAGTCCGGCAAAGGAAAACACTACGATGCTGAACTTGCGGGAGCAAATGGAAATTCTATGCGGTCCAGAAAGAAGCCGTATAAGGGTGCTAGCCGCATGCAGAAGGCTCATACGGCCACCAATCCCAGGCACATGCAGAAGGTTCATGCGGCCGCCAATCCCAACTGCATACAGAAGGTTTATGCGGCCACCAATCCCCACCGTATGTAGAAGGCTTATGCGGCCACCAATCCCAGCCGCATGCAAGATGCCTATGCGGCCACCAACCCTAGCCGCAGGAAAATGACCTATACGGCATCCAATCCCAGCCGCCGGCCATCTGCCCTATGTGGCTCGGGTTCAGTCTTCGACCGCCTCTCATGCGGTCCTAACATCAGAAGCTCTAAGAAGAATGTGCCAGATTCTATGTGGCACAGTTTGGACTCTTCCTACTACGTACCCTCGGGTGCTAGAACGAAGAAGTCTAGGACAGCACGGGCTCCTCGAGCTCAGTCAGCTGTCCCAACCTCTGACCATCAGAGAGTCCCGCTAACTGTTATGCGGGCCTCTGATGGAAAGTTGTACAGAACCGTCCGTGTCCAGCCCCCGACGGCAAACGGACAGGATGGTTCCCAAGAGTCTTCCAATAATGATCGAGGATAAGTGCTTTTACCAGCCCCGCATCAGGGAGCAAACATGATACCAATGCACTCGTGTGGTCGGGATTCCCGGGCCCATAAAATGAGTGTAAAGGTTGATCGAGATGTACTTGACTTGCGAGATGTGATTCTTCACAAGCGCAAGGAAAGAGAAGAAACCTTGGTGTGCAAAGAGTCCTTCCAGGGACATTACTGCACTCAAGTCATTGTCAACTACTGCTGCAACAAGACAGCAGTACAAGAGGACCGGCAGTCCGTCTTCCAACGACTGCAACAGCGAGGACCGATCCTAGAACAAAGTTCGGGAGACGAGGCACTTCCTTTTGCCTCCTGTAACTCTGCCCGGAAGGTTCCTATCGGCAAAGGAGGGAAGCAAATAAATACCTCCAGCCCGATGATCTCAACCAGCACGGCCAAGAAACTCTCATCTAGGGGGTTGTCCATGGCCGTCACAGAGGGGGTTTATCAAGTTACCCGCTCAAAGAAGAAAGCATCATCACTTGGAGATTCGTTATCTGCATCCCTGGGGGTAGTTGGAGCTGGGGGTGGCGCTCCTCGGAACATCCACAATAATCCGGTATTCCAAGAAGATGAACTTGGGAAACAATCCCCCCAGCAGATACAACGGAGTCTGACGTCTCTAAAGACGTCCACAAATACCAAGACGGGGCAACCTCCTATGCAGGAGGTGGCACCTCCTCCGAGTCCGAACCAGAGGAGAACATTTCCATATACCCCAATGATTTCTCTGTGCAAGGGTATGACTCGAAGGGCACATCTTCTACAGTGCCTTCCACCTCTCCTCACGTGAAGACAGTATTCATGACTGAGAATGATCAAAACGGTTCTAGTGATCGGCAATGCCTCGACACTCTCGAGGCCATACTTTATACCTTGGTTAAGTCGGTGGACGAGATCAAGACGGCCCTACCGGCTCTACAAGCAAGGACAACTGGTCAAACAAGCTTGGGTCCTGCCGCCAATGCGGATTCAAATACGATCGCACCAACCCCGGGCGACAATCTACCTGGAGTATCGGCTCCTACTGCTGCAGAAGAGGCTAAGGAGGCAAAAAGAGAGGTCCAGAAGCTCCATGTAATGTTTCATGCCCGAGAAAACTCTCAAGACCTCAGGATACGACAGCCGTATCCCGCTGCGTGGAGAGATGCCCCCTTCCCTCCATGATACAAGCCATTCAATATCAATCCATATAACGGGAAGACCTCTGCAAGCCGGTACATGACCTACTTCAAAGTCAAAATAGACCATCTGCAGCATGACGACGCCATCCTCACGAGATTGTTCATTGGGGCATTAGAGGGTCGCATTTGATTGGTACCGTAACTTGCCGGATAACTGCATCCGTTCCTTTGTCGGCTTTAAATATATGTTCCTAGAAAGGTTCTACGAGGTGGGACAAGATGTGACAATGTCAACCCTCATGGACGTTGTCCAAGGAGAAAAAGAGCTGACGAGGAACTACATTGAGCGGTTTCGTCAAACCGCGATAAAATTGCCCTCCGGTAACCAGGACTCTTCTTTAATTAAGATCTGCCAAAAGAGGTTGCTCTCCACAATCAGCCTCTGGATGGGTGAAGATCAATTTAAAGACTGGAAGGCCTTCATCATCAGCGCTATTAGCGCAGAAGCATAATTGAAGAAGGCTCGCCAACTGGGGCTGCATATCTCAGATGGAGAGGATAAGAGCAAACGTCCTAATACCAACAACAACAACAACGACGACAAGTTCCTCAAAAAAAATTATGACTAAACAATATCTTCCAACTATCTCTCAGATTGTGAGTTATGTACCCTCTGGTATCGCTGAACCTACACTCTAACCCCAAATCTCCCAGATTTTTGAGTTATGTACCCTCAGGTACCGCTGAGTTTACTCTCTGACCGCTTCGAGTGGATTCATATCGCATCTCCTGGGCAGCAAGTCATATATGATCATCCCTCTGAACTTTTACCCTAAATGCTTTTCCCCACCGGAATCTCCTTCAAATCTATTACCCCACCACCAGTGCGCAGAAGGGTGATAGGTCCACAAAACTTATCCTAATCTATTACCCGTACCACCAGTACGCAGAAGGATAATAGGTCCATGAAAGTTTTCCTAATCTATTATCCGCACCACCAGTGCGCAGAAGGGTAATAGGTCCATGAAAGTTATCCTAATCTATTACTCGTACTATCGGTGTACCAAAGAGCAGTAGGTCCACAAAATATTATTCGAATCTATTTGCTCACATTTCTATATGCACAAAAGGGCAATAGGTCCACAAAATTCTCCAACAAAAAAATAAACATGTCCATATTACCTCTGAGTTGTTTTCCGTCCATCACAAACAAATCACCCAATACATAGAACTTTTACGTTGATAACACCTCTGAGTTGTTCTGTGTATCCCCATTTGGCCTACTCCTACCATGCCCTCACTACCTCTGAGTAGGAAGGCTTTGTTTTGACCCATATTTACCACGTCCTCATTACTCTGAGTAAATATGTTGGTTTTCTCTCCATTTATTATCAGTACTCGCATCGCCAGTACACAAAAATGGTAATAAGTCCATAAAAATTATCCTAATCTATTACTTGCACAACCGGTGTACCAATGAGTAGTAGATCCATAAAATATCATTCGAATATAATACTCACACTACCAGTGCACAAAAAGGGTAATAGGTCCACAAAATTCTCCAACGGGAAAAACAACCACGTCCATATTACCTCTGAGTTGTTTTTCCGTCCATCACAAACAAACCACCCAATACATAGAACTTCCACGTTGATAGCACCTCTGAGTTGTTCTGTGTATCCTTATTAGGCCCACTCCTACCATGTCCTCATTACCTATGAGTAGGAAGGCTCTACTTTAGACCCATATTTACCACGTCCTCATTACCTCTGAGTAAATATGTTGGTTTTCTCTCCACTTATTATCCGTACTCGCACCGCCAGTACACAAAAAGGATAATAGGTCCACAAATGTCCATTGTTGACCACAAATGCTGTATTAGGTTCTAGTACATGCACCTCTTTTTTTTACAATCATATGTTTCTGGAACCCAGTTGTTCCGTGGCATTCATTACCCATTACGTAGAACTTCCGTCCATATTACCTCTGAGTTGTTCTACGTATCCTCAACTGAGTCCACTCCTACCACGTCCTCATTACCATCAACCCCATATTTACCATGTTCTTACCACCTCTGAGTAAATATGATGGTTCCCGCTCTCAACTTATTATCCGTACCTAAAACCAAGGTACGCCAAAGATGATAAGTCCACACAAAATCTGCAGCGAAAGTACGCAAACATATCACGTCCATGCTACCTATGATAGGATTGTCACACCAAAATAACTCTACTTTCCATGCTTCTTATTCAAAGTATTCCAAATTTGCAATTTGAAAACTTTGAAGGTGGTCTTGTAGAAGCATGGAAAATATTTCTTTTAGTCCCACATCGGAAAGGAGAAGAAGAAAGGGCTCACTCCATTCTATAAATAGAGCCCTCTTGCCTCCTTTAAAAGGGCAACCTTCTCTTCCCTCCTTCCAACTTGGACTCTTCCTACTACGCACCTTCGGGTGCTAAGTCGAAGAAGTCTAGGGTAGTCGAGCTCGTCGAGCTCAGTCAACTGTTCTAACCTCTGACAGAGCATCCTGCTAACTGTTAAGCGGGCCTCTGATGGAAAGTTGTATAAAACAGCCCGTGTCTAGCCCCGGCGACAAACAGACAGAGTGGTTCTCCAACTTAGACTCTTCCTACTACACACCTTCGGGTGCTAAGTCGAAGAAGTCTAGGGCAGTGCGGGCTCGTCGAGCTCAGTCAGCTGTCACAACCTCTGACCATCAGAGCATCCCGCTAACTGTTAAGCGGGCCTCTGATGGAAAGTTGTACAGAACCGCCCGTGTCCAGCCTCCGATGACAAACGGACAGGGTGATTCTCAAGAGTCTCCCAATAAAGATCGAAGGCAAGTGCTTTTACTAGTCCCGCATCAGGGAGCAAACAGGATACCTACGCACTCGTGCTCGGGATATCAGGACCCACAAAGCGAGTGCAAAGGTTGATCGAGATGTCCTTGACTTGCGAGATGTGATCCTTCACAAGCGCAAGGAAAGAAGGGATTCTCTATGCTGCTCGAAATCAACATGGAGTCTCATGCGGCTCAAAACCCAGAAAGCTTCATGCGGCCCATGAGGATTTTATGCGGCTCAAAACATCTAGAGAAGCTTCATGCGGCTCAAAATCCAGAAAGCTTCATACGGCCCAAAAGCAAAGGGGAAACCTTATGCGGTTTGAAATCAGCCTAAGCAACTGGCCATAATTGCTCTGACATAAAGGCGACAGCTCTGACAGAGATGATGGCTCTGACATAAAGGCAAGATGTGACATGCTCCTAAAAAGATGAGAAAATCATCATGATATCTAGCACAGTTCACAAATTCTAAAGAAGATTCTTTATGCGATCGCCTATGTGACCTTCATGCGGCTCAGTCATAAGACCACTCTCATGCGGCTCAGTCATGAGACCACTCTCATGCGGCTCGGTCATGAGGCCACTCTCATGCAGCTCGATCATGAGACAACTCTCATGCGGCTCAGTTATGAGACGTCCTTCATGCGGCTCGTTATGAGACAACCTTCATGCGGCCCGATCATGAGACACTCTTCATGCGGCTCGGCTATAGGACAGTCCTTCATGCGGCTCAGCCAGGATACATCCTTCATGCGGCTCGACTATGGGACAGTCCTTCATGCAGCTCAGCCAGGATGCATCATTCATGCGGCTTACCACAGAGTAGCAGTTAAGACACGTAGCAGAAATTACCCAAGTCTTGACAGTTCAGATTTAGTGCAACAAGCAGATCATGATCAATCTTAACCAATCCCCAGCTGCCCACTTCTCGAGGCACAGTTACAAGGATGTGGCCCAAAATTAGCCACGTGGATGTACACCCTATTACTCATAAATTCCTATAAATAGCAAGGTGTTATTCTCTTGCATACACAGACACAGAGACACACTCATACATAGAGAAAGTATTTCTTCACCGGAGCCGAGGTTGCGTTCGATCGTCCAAGGAGTAAGACAGAGTTGATAGCACTTTCTCGAGCCTCTACCGTCACCCCTCAGAATCTAAATTAAACAATTGTACTTAGATTGCTTGTCTAGGTTTTGTTCCTTAGCTCTCTTTTGTACAAGCGAGTTTATAATTGTGAGTTAAAGTTCAGTCCTCCTATAAAACTATTCTGTTCTCTGACAATCAATGGCAAATAGCTGTCTCGCACCATTTGTAGTTGGTGCTAGCTAATCACTCAGAAAGGTACTAAAATAGCAATTAGCGCATGGCACCACCCAACAGTTGGCACTATTCGATCAAATCATCCAGAAGCAATTAGATGACATGGTGTACATGCCACTAATCTCGAAGAACGTGCACATGATACTGCCTATGACTAAGCATATCTTCTTCACAGAATGCTACGCATCCAAGCAATTAAACCAACCGTTCGCACGACTAGGTGAATGGTACGCCAATTGTAGTGTGTGCCAATCAGGATAACTACTTAACAATTATCTCTAAACTCTATAATAATATTTCAAATCACTTCACAAGCATCACTAATGATCATAATCTCAAGAGCACTTGGTGCAGCACTCTCCAAAGACTTTCTTCTTCGACATCGCATCATCCAAGAGATAAAGTGATCGTCTTCTGATCATATTCCTACAGTTGTACTTTCCTAGAAATCAACTTGTATACTTGTACACACTTTTCTCAGTTTGTAATCAAACACTTTTGTTTTTGCAAACAAATAACAAAAGTGTTTGATTTCAAACTGAAAAGAGTGTACAAGAGTACAAATTAATTTTTGGAAAGTACAACTGTAGAAATCTAATCAGAAGATGATCACTTTATCCTTTGGACGATACGATGTCGAAGAAGAAAGCCTTTGGAGAGTGCTGCAACAAGTGTTCAGAAGATTATGATTATTAGTGATGCTTATGAAGTGATTTAAGCTCTATTTATAGAGTTTAGAGATAATGTTAAGTAGTTATCCTGATTGGCGTACACTGCAATTGGCGCACCATTCACCCAATCGCACGAACGGTTGGTTTAACTGCTTGGACGCATGGCATTCTGTAATAAGATGCGGTTGGTCGTGGACAGTGTCACGCATATGTTCTTCAAGATTAGTGGCATGTGCACCACATTATCTAACTGTTTCTGGATGATTTGATTGAATAGCGCCAATCGTTTGGTGGCGCCAGACGCTAATTGATGTTCTACTGCCTTTCTGAATGATTATCTAGTGCCAACTGCAAATAGCACGAGATGACTGTTTGATCATTATGACAAATCTGACATATCTGACATAATCTCCTTGAGCGTCGTGTGCTCAAGATTTAAACGAATTTCCCTCGACTGATATGCTGTCAGTCATAATAAAAACTATTTTAGCTTCTCGAGGAAGCTTGCCACGTGTCGACCGGTGCCATCTGATGCCAGTGCCAATTGATGTCACGCGCCATCTACTGTCTGGCACAATTTGATTATTTGAGTGCTGCTGCCAATTATGAGTAGTACATGATGATGTTCATGCTTTTTTAGGCTTCTACAAGACCCCCTTCAAAGTTTTCAAATTTGAAAAGCTTCAGAATTTGAAATACTTTGAATAAGAAGCATTTCTTGGCATATGGCAGAATCGTAACAGTCCTCGAGTTTTGGGCACGGATTGTGCGATTGTTATAAATAGCTTTAGGCTATAAATAGCCGATTAGAGAGAAAAACCACTTTAATTGAATTTTTTTCTTCCCGAGCTCTTCAAATTCTCAAAGCTTCTGATCGATCGAAATGGCCCCAAAGAGAACCGTAGCTAAGAAAGGGAAAAAGTGGCCAGAACCACTTCGCATGTGCTGCTATTGATGGTGTCGTAGCACGTCATGCCATCGACAAGAGCCGAGGAGACGAACCTCGCTCTTGAAGGTGAGAAAAACTGATCGGAGAAGAAGATCTGAACGCTCGTGCCATTCACGCGTAGCGCGATCAAAGGCCAATATTGATTGCCTTTTTGAGAGTGTTGGTCGATATTTTATGCCATCTGCATCATGCGCCACCTCTTTTAGAGTGTTAGTCGATGCTTTGCGCCATCTGATGGCATATGCCATCTCTTTCAGAGTATTGGCTAAACTCAATCACAAATAATGATGCCCTGGGCCATTTGCCATGTCTTAAGCATGATGTACCATCCACTATTATGCGCAAATCATGTGCTAACTAGCTAATGCATTATGTTATTTGAGAACTATCACTCTGCATGCGTTAATTGAATATTCTTCTTTATATCCTGCGCCATCCATGATTGGCGCTAGGTGCTTCTTTAAGAAAAACAAGTTTTTTAAGACTAACTCTGAGTTTTTTTCAGTTGACCTGAGGGAAGACCCTTATGCTGAGGAATTTGCTTCTGCCTTCCGATGTCGGAGTATCAAGAAGTCCTTTCTTATGTCAAGTTCCCACAATATACTGAACCAACTCTCAGGCGACTGCACTGGAGAATCAAGAGTATAGAACTCTGATGTGCCTAATAAATGGCACTCCCTTCCTATCTGAGGGCGTAAATCCTTATAAGAAACCGACGTTCCTTTTTGGAGAAGCTATAGCTGCAGACTCCCAGCCCAAGTCAAAGAAAGACCATCGAGCTTTCGTAAGGGGAGATACATTGGTGTACCTGCCTGAAATGATAAGGAATCTGTCTTTATCTCGATACGCCCGTGCTAGCTATCTAAGAAAAATGTCTTGGGACTTGACTCCTGCCCAAGAAGCTATGGTTGGAGAATATGTCATAGGCATGGTGACTATGACAGAGATATATTCCTCTACCGTTGTTCGATCAATATAGCACCCTTTAAGGGGTCTAAGACCAAGTTGCAAACCCTCGGACGACGCAGCCATGATGCTACCCGTTAGAATACCCATCTTTGCTAACATATATGCTGTATCTGAAGGAGAATACCTTCGCAACACTACCATGAGACTAACTGGCCTAATGCATCCGAAGACTGTCCACCGGAACCGCTTTTGTGTGGACTTTAAACAACTTTCATGAGAGGTTACAGAACTGGGACTCTACAAAGCCATTCTGACTACCTCTTACGGGATCCAAAATATCCCTAACATATTTCTGGCTTTAGCAGAAAGGTACAATAGTAGGACTGGTACCTTTGTTACTTCTGATGGAGAATTAGGTTTTTCTCTCCGTGAAATGAAATTTTGTTCACATTTACTAATGGAAGATAACCCTTATGAAGAGTATGTACCAATGGTATGAGTTAGAGGCCCTGGCTGAAGTGAACCCTCGAATAGTAGCAGTTTTCAATGAATTATTGTGTCACTTTACCACCTGCATGCATTTGTACAAGAGCGATGCCACATGATATGTATCTAAATAGTTGTTATACCTCTTTTTTGGTCATGACACAGACCTTAAAGTGTAAGATCAGTCTAAATGTCTGCCTCGCTCTCTTGAGCCACTTGATGCTCAAGCTATTTCTTAGCTGAGAGAGGAGACTAGCTGTATTGATACAGAGTTAGCCAAACCCTGGAATGGTTATGATGTCAATTCTGGAGAGTTATATAAAGCAGAGTGGCATTGAATTATCTTCAGAAGCTACTTTAGCAGGCTTTCTTTCTCCATGGTTACGACAGTTTGTCGTCCCAGGTGCTAGTGTTGTTGGCCGAATCCATCACAGCGTGCTTTTTATAGCAGTGTATTTTGTCTTCAGATTCAAAATGGATATCCTCTTATCTATGACCAGTCGGTTGAACGCGGACACCAAAGTTTCACTGATAGTTTAATGGAAGAGCCCAACAATTAGAAAGAATACCCTCGTACCGAGATGTCATACACATATCTGTTTGGCTGGTTATTACTGCATCACCCATTATTGATGGATCCTGACCTTGCAGTTGGGGGAGCCTTGGCAGCCAGCTTCATCCAAAGATTTACCAAAGCCAAATGGAAGGTTATGTCTTTATTTGACTGTAGAAAGGTACTAAATAGGGGCGTATACTGGAAATTTTTTTGCACCCCTCCTCCGCTAGGATATGAAAACTTTTCGGCTCCCATGCAAGATTTAGAGCCCATCGATTCTTGTCCTCCTCCTGAGGCTTTTTATTGGTTGAAGACAATCAGGCCTTCTCATTTGGTATACCAATTTGAGAACAATTGTTATTTGGAGCCTTACTTGTCGAGTTGCTTTGCTCGTCAATTTGGCTATGACCAACTGTATATCGAGAATGCGACGACATGTCTTAAAGCCTTCGGACATTTAATTGATAGCGCCCGTAGATGGAGATATTACAGTACAAGAGGTATACGGGCTCTATTCACCATGCCTTCTGCAACAGTTGAGGACGGCTCGCACATATTAGGTTCTTTTGTACGTTTTTATACTTCTGTCAATACCTTCTTTGAAGGTTATTCAATGAATGATAGTTTTGTTGGAACGCAAAAGGCGTTTGATGGGGACGTGGCTACCATCAACTTAAATGAAGCAGAGGAGAATGTCCTGACAAAGGACCCTTTAGAAACTGTGCATATGGGTTCCATTGATGAAGTTCAGGATCCATTGAGTGGCCTTATTTGGAAACATAGAGAAAAATCTCCTACCAAGAAGGCTACGAAGAGGCAAAAGGTTGGAGCTTCCACCTAGTCAGCCCAAGATATTCCTCCTTCTCCTGTTGCGGGGAAGAAAAAAACAAAAGAACAACCGCAGTCGATAAGCCCAGAGTTAGGACTAGACTCTAGACAAGACAAATAGAATCTGGTCATCACCCGGCATAACTACTTCACTCAAGGGATCATCTCCATCCCTGTTCAGAAGAAAGACTATAGGGGTTGAAGAGGAGACAAGCAAAGAACTACCTGCTCCTGAAGAAGTGCAGCCTCAACTGTCTACTCTCACTGAGACGGTTGCAGCGTCTCCTCAGCCATTATTCAAGCATTCGGCCAAATGGATGCTATTGGCCAGAAAAGCCTGGGTAGGAAGATTGTAGTTTCTCCTGCATCTTCCTTGGAAGAATCTTTTGGCCAAGAGACAAAGCCAATGTCGTCTGGAGGTGTTTCTTAAGGTGATGTCTTTACTCTTTCTATTCAACAAGAGTTACTTGATGTTGATCCTGTGGCAATTTGTATTGATATATCTTCATCTCCAAAACCTCCAACTACCAGTGCTCTAGCTCCAGCTAATATAGCAAACTCTTGGTATTGCGGTTTCAGAGCCATCGATCATAGGGTTCACTGTCCCTCTGTCTACAGCGACATTGGCACCATTTGCTGCAGCTGGCTTGACAACACCGTCAACTAGTAAGCCAACCCCAGCTGTTTTGGTATATGTTCCTTCCGTGACTGATACAGATTCAATAATTCATCTAGCTTTGAGAACTACCACCCCCCAAGGAGTAATGCTTCCATTCGGAATAACCTCGGATCGTGGTAAGAAGGAGGTAGTGCCTCCTGAAATTCTAGCATCTTTTGTACCTCAGACTCCTGCAACTCCTATCCAGAGTGAAGCACATTCTCAAGATGAGAGGATGATAGAAGCTCTGCTAGATTACGATATTAGTGTTGATCCAATCGAGAAGAATCCGATTGACGTCGCTTCTGATCCTGGCCAGAATGAAACTTCTACTCAAGTATTGACCCAGGATTTGGTGGCCAAGAAGGATCAAGTTATTGTTAAGGGTGGCGGTCCCTAGGATGATAGTGATCAAAGCCCTAGTGATGCTAATCAGAGCTTCAAGGAATTACCAAGCGGTAAAGACTCTAATATTGAAGTCGAAGGCGACGAAGGCCCAGGTAATAATGAAGGCAAGGATGAAGATTTTGACATCGAAGGAGACATCGACATCGAGGGCGATGAGATCCCTAATGATGACAGGGAGGAGGATGTTGATATCGAGGGTGATGAGAGCCCTCATGATGACAAAGAAGGTGATAAATACCTGGCTAAAGGTCTAGAACATGTTGAGGGTGATAAAAACCCTAAATTGGTGCTAAGGTGATCTAGACCCCAGCTGAACATATTTTTGAAACAGAGGGGTCAGAGGTTGCAGCCCCAAGTGACCAAGCTAAATTTATGTCAGGTGGTTCTGAAGATGGGAGTAGCCACGCGATCGTATCTAAGAACATAATGACGAGGCTCATTACGGAGCGAGACACTATGCCTCGTGAGACTCCATATGTGCAGCCAGACTCAGGTAAATTTCTAACTTTATTCACCATTGCTCCGTGGATATATAATGATTGTTCTTTTTTATCGCAGAGTGTCACGTGGGACCATTGCTATAGCCCCGTTGGTATCTATAACTTTCAGCTTCAGCTCCACCATGGCCCCTCTGGACATGGGACTCAGATTGTAGAGGGAAGCTCTTCGAGAATACCTAAACCAAAATCTCTAGGTGCACAATTCGTGATTCCTCGAACTTCTGCAGAAGAAGGGATTCGGGCTGAAGGGGCGACTCCTGGCATATCGGCGATGACAAATATCATCGTCGAGACTTATAGAAGTGCTTTCTTTACCTTTTTAAGAACTCTTATTCAGATGGTCTTGGAGAAAGGACACTCTTACGAGTTAGTAAGGAGAACTACCTCTTTCGTCATTGAAGCCATCCAAAATATTGGCGATCTTGAAAGAGTCAACTTCTTGGAACACATCTTGGATGCGCTCGAGGAGCCTATCAAATCCTACCAAGATCTGACAATAGGCAACATTCAGAGACTCGTGGATGCGAAATGCGAGATTTTGGCTCGTGAGTCTGAAGCACGACAAGCAGCCCTAGATGACTTAGTGGTCGCTTTCTCAGTACGATCAGGGGAATTAGAGTCAAGCATTGCTGAAGCTAAATCTTCCCTTGAACACCACAAAGCTGAGGCAACAGAGAAAGCAAAAGAAGCGGCTAAATGTCAGGCTCGTCTTCAAGAATTAGAGGCCGAAATGGCTAAGCTTCGTGCGACGATCACAACAGCCAAGAAGCGCAAGGAAGAAGTTCTGAATCATATCAAGTTTCTTCGAGCCTTCTAGATGATTTGATAAGGCAGCGAGACGAATTTGTCCGCATTCAGAGTATTGAAATTGAATGCCAAGTTAACTCATTACAACCATTTGACCCAGAGTCTCGAAGAGACTTGGCCAGGCAAAGGGGGATTAAATCCAGAGTAGAGCGAGCTGATTCTTTGAAGAGGCTGATCACCGATCTTAGCACCCAGCCTTCCAAATGAAGCTACCCAGATGTAATAACTTTTTTTGTTTTGATCATTTTGATAAATGTATTGATTTTGCTTGGAATAAAAATTGATGATGTTTTGTGGCTCTATTACTTATTGTGCATCTTTTAGAGACACAAGTAATCGATAGGAATAAGAAATATGTTCAAACGTATAGGATATGACATATCTCTTGAAAAACAATACTTGTTATATCTGTTCATAGGTAATGTGGTCATGACATAATATAACTTAAAATATTGTCATTTTTGAGACGACATCATCAGAGGTGATATGGATGTGATAAGTCATTAATGTAGATAGTAAAAATTTGAGATAATGTGGACGTGAATTCGCATATCTATTGATTATCCTTGGGCCAACTGGGACTCAATAACGGTATAATTTTTAAAACAGCTAGGTTTCAAAAGATGATGTTTATAATTATGTAGTAGACGTTGTGGGTCAATAAAGATGTAACATACGGTCTAGATAGAGTCCGTTGGGCATTCAAAGATTTTAAGTATGTATAATATTTGTTAGAAAATACAGTACACACCTTCAAACATGGTACTTCTTCAGGAATTTGCCGTTAATAGACATATAGCGATTCGGCCATCCATCCCAGACAGTTGATAAGCTCCGTTAGAGAAAACTTTGCTTATAACGTAGGGACCCTTCCATTTTGGTTCGAACATGCCTCTGCTCATGTGTGTCATAGTCATAGGACGTCTGACAGTAAGAACTAGCTCGCCTTTTTGAAATGCTCGTGCTTTGACTTTACGGCTGAAGGCTTTTGAGATACGGGCTTGATATCGCTCGATGTGTTGTTGAGCTAGTAGTCATTTCTCGTCAAGTGCTTCAAGTTCCTGAAGTCGATGACGATCATTGTTTTCTATTATGAGTTCGTTGGCAATGGCTATTCTCAATGATGGGATCTGAATTTCCAACAGTAGGACGGCTTCACATCCATATAACAAAGAAAAAGGTATACAACCAGTCAGAGTGCGAACGATAGTACAGTAGGCCCATAGACATTCTCTAATCTTTTTGCTCCAGTTATGCTTATTGGTGAAAATAAACTTCTTAAGAAGCTTAATGATCATTTGGTTGAATACTTTCGCCAAACCGTTAGCTGTGGGATTATAGGTTGTAGAAGCAACATTGTTGATCCTGTTATCATCACAAAATAGAGTAAACTTCCGACTGATGAACTTAGGTCCATTATCGTGAATGATTCATCGAGGAACGTTAAATTTGTAGATCATATGATGTTTGATGAAGTTGATGACACTGTTTGTCTTGACTTCAGCTAAGGGTATAGTTTTGGCCTATTTTGAGAAGTAATCGGTTATAGCTAGGATAAATCGGTATCCTCTAGATAAAGGCGGATTAATAGGACCAATGACATACATGCCCCAAGCTTCGAAGGGTTATGAAGCTGCAGTCAGGTGCATAAATTCTGAAGGTTGATGAATAAAAACTACATGGATTTGACATGCCCGATATTTTCTTGAATATTCAATGACATCTGACACCATGGTTGGCCAATAGTATCCCATACGTCGAATTCGATCTTGTAGCTTAGGACCAGCTGATGTGCACCACAGACACCATCATAAGCTTCACGTGGTATCTGTTTTGCTTCATCTTCTGTAAGACAGCGTAGAAGCATACCGTCAAATGATTGTCGATAGAGTGTTTTGGAGGTGTGATTATAGTAGAACCGGAGAGATCGTCGATGAATTATAGTTGCTTCTTTGGGATCTTCAGGTAGAATGTCATGTACCACAAAGTTAATAAAAGGAGCTCTCCAGTCTTTACATGTAGTACAAACTTTGACTGAATTGCTAGATTCTAAATGCAAATTATTCTCGATGCAGAATAACTCTCTGTTGGTGATGACGATCATCTGTTGTCTTTTTACAGGGATTGCTAATACTGTCGCTAGATTAGCAAGCGCATCAGCTTCTGTATTGCAAGCTCGACGTACATGTTCAATGAAGAAGCCTTTAAATGTAGTAATTTGACTGCTGCTTCTTGATATGGAACGAGATTTTGATGTCGAACTTTATACATGCCTCTAACCTGATTGACAATCAGTTTGGAGTCTCCGTAGACTTCAAGGTATTTAATATCCAACTGTTTAGCTAATTGAAGACCGATAAGTAGAGGGTTGTATTTAGCAATATCTAGAACACGGCTCGTCCAAAGAATAAGCTCTCTGAATGGCCAGTCCTTTCGGTGATACCAGAATGATTCCAACTCCAACTAAGATAGTGCCTTTGGATTTGATTCTGGATGCATCATCAAAGAATAAACGCCAAGCAAAGATTCCTTTTGAAGTCATGTTAGATTCCAGAGTTTTATCAGGAATTTTGTTATAGAGTTTAGAAGTCTCAGGGATCGGATGAGCAGCCATAAAGTCGGCTAGGGCTTGACCATTAACGGACTTTTATGGGACATAAACCATATCATGTTGTGCCAGTAGTATGGTCTATGTAGCGAGTCTGGAATTGAGTGTGCTGGGCTTCTTTATCAAGATTCGGAGAGGGTTAACTCTAGAGATGACATGAATGGTTTGGCTTGTGATATAATGTCGTATTTTCTGAACAGCGGACATCAAGACTAAATATTCTTTTTCCACTGGGCTGTATCGATGTTCAGCACCGATCATCGTGCGACTACGATAATAGATAGCTTACTCATGACCTACTTTATTCTTTTAGGCTAGTAAGGCACCAAGAGAATGATCTATTACTAAAACAAACATCAGGAAGGGTATTCTAGTGACTGGAGGAACTAGGACTGGAGGGTTCATCAAGTACCGCTTTATTTCTTCAAATACTTGTTGGCATTCTTTGGTCCAAATGAAAGACACATCTTTCTTTATTAGTTGAGTGAACGGTCTGCAGCGTCCAGAGAGATTTGAGATAAATCTTCTAATATATGCAAGCCGTCCCTGGAATCCTCGTAGGTCTTTTAGGTTGCATAGAGGATGCAAATATTAGCGAAAGATGGTGCTCATGGCCCACTAATAGATTGTACCAGCATTCGTGAGAACAAATGGTATGACTGTGTAGCAGCATACCCTTAGAGGAGTGTGGAAAGATGTATGTCTTTCATCTTTGGGGCACATCCTGATCAGATTGTATCCGAAAAACCTATTCATGAAAGACATCAGTTCAAACCCGAAAGTGTTGTCGATCATGACATCAATGATCGAAAGAGGGAACTCATCCTTGGGACAAGCTTCATTAAGGTCTCCAAAGTCGATGCAGACTCGGACCTTCTCGATTTTCTTCATAACTGGGACGATATTAGACGCCCAGTCGGGATGTTGTTCTCTCTGATAAATCCGTAAGCAATGAGTTTCTTGACTTCAATTTTTATATCGTCCATCATATCAGGTCAGAATCAACGCTGTTGTTGCTTAACTGGTCTCGTATTTGGCAGAATATTTAGCTCATAGGTAGCGATCTGAGGATCTAATCCTGACATATTCTCATAGCTCCAGGCGAATACATTAATATATTCTCTAATAAGCTGGATTAGTTCTTATTTATCCACTTCAGGAAGACTTTTACTGATGAAGCTTGGCCTTGTAGAAGCTTCGTCCCCGACATCGACCTGGACCAACTGATCTTCGGTAGGTGGTTCGCGTTCTCGAAGATAAGTTCCCATTTAGTATCCATCCTTTGTGCCCAAGGATCAGATTCAGGGGCTTCGGTAAAGTTGTCGTCATCTTCTGAGAACTCAGCGGTCACCATATTGGAGGATAGAGTCACTCGATGGACATGCCCTATACTAGTGTTTGAATCCCATGAGGCAGAGTTAGAAGAGTTAGATCGCACCTATTTGTCAGACTCAGAGGCGTCTGGGGTCATGATCGGCGAGGTATAGCCAAACCCATGCTTTATTCTGTTGAAATATTGTATCGAATTTCCTTTTGGAGCAGGTATACGAATAGGAGTTCGCCTTACCCTACCATCGTTGTAACCCCTCATCCCAAAATTTTGAAAACTATTTTTTATTATTTAATTAACTTAAAATAGGGATTTATGAAAATTATAAATATTTTTCTACAGTAATTATTATTATAGAAAGCCTTAGTCAGGGTTAAGATTTAGAGTATAGATGACTAATTGGCACGGAGGGTGTAGTCGAGTGCTTTGACTAGTGTTTTAGCCATGGTAGGGAAGACCGAGCCATAAATGTGTTCTAATCCGGTTGTACCAAATTAGCCCGGACTTGACTCAAACCGAATCCAAACCCATGTAGACGCATGTAGTTGTATATTTAATGTATATGTATAATATATTTTCGTATTTACTTTGATGGACTAATAAATATTTTTCTAATATTTGGTATATATATATAAGTGTTATTGTTATTAAAATTGTTAATATGATGAGTATTTTCCTATAAAAAATAATATTTCAGATTTTTGGGATCTTTTGCTATATGTTAGCTTGTGTACATATATGCGTATATAAGTATGTGGATAATAGTCTTTATGTATATAAATAGTTTATTAAATAAAAATATAGGTATGTATGTGTGGAATATGTATGTATGTAGTATATGAATATTTTACCTAACAGGTGGATATGGATATTATATATTCTAAATATAGATATTTATCCTAGATTTATTCTATATATTTTTAGATTCTGTTTTGGATTTTTAGGATATTTAGAAGTTATTTTCTTATTTGAAATAACTAAATAAATAATAATAATAATAATAATAATAATAATAATAATAATAATAATAGTATGTGCACAAATATTTTTGAATGGAAATAAATATTCTTGATTATTTTTTTTTGTGTATATATATATATATATATATTGGGAATATATATATATATATATATATATATATATATAATATATATATATATATATATTGGGAATATAAATATATATATAAATAATATATATATATATATATATTATATATATATATATATATGGGAATATACATATATATTTACTTTTTTTAAATCAAATTACTTTAAATCCTTTAGGTTTTTTTTGTATGTGATAACTAATATATATAAAAGAAAGAAAAAGAAAAAAAGGAAAACAACTGAATCCCCCTCCCCACACCCAACCTGAGCAATCCCTCCCCCCCCCCCCCCAACAGCCCCACTCGAACCCCTAACCGTATACACATATCTACATATCGAGAGGCAAAAAGCTAAAACCCTAACCCTAAACTAACCTGGTACATACCGAGACATCCCTGGCACGCGCGCGGCCGCCCCGACCACCGGGAGTCACTGTGGGGCACCAGGCATCGACCAAATGTCGGGGACAGCATTAGCAGCAAGGACAGCAACAGCAGTCGTAGGCAGCTTTCGTATCGCATTTTCTTAATAACCGTATGGTCGTTTTGCATGCCATTTTCTCTAGTATGTTCATAACCTATAGGGCTTTAATTCTCTTCAAATAGTTTTGGTTACATTCCTAGATTGTCTGATAAATTGACGCCAACATGGGCAAAAAATTGTCGCGAAACAAGATAGAATTTTGAGTCCCCGACCTTGTTTTGGAAGGTAACAAATCGCCGATCCATAGATTAATTTAGAAAACTACCTGAATAGGTTTAATGATAACCTATATGGCTTTTAAATTCTATTTTTAGATCTTGATTTCATCTATTATACATCTAGTTAAACCGAATTGAAAATGAGGAAAAACTATAAAATCTGTTTTCAAAATATAGAATTTTCACAGATATAGCTTGCGCCCCGACAAACTGGGCGACGTGGTCGCAACCCATGAGTATCAAAAGACGCGTATGAATGTTGTCGATGTGTGGAATTCGACAGAACTCGATTTCGTTGTTCGTGCGTGACAAAATCGAAGGGTATCCGTTAAGATACCTCGTATCGGCCTCTTTGTAAATTAGTGAATTAATTCGTGCACGTTCGTCATCTCAAGGCAAAACTTGTACCAACAGGACCGTATCATTAATTGGTCCTTTATACCAAGTTTGGTCCAATTCTGAGAAGGTCGACCGGAACACTATTTTAACAGGCCCGTGACCTAACCCAACGGACGAATTTGTACACGGCCCGTCGAAATCCAACTTTGGACATACGGTTGGGTTCGTATCATCAAACTGGACCCATAATATATACTTTGTTGACTTTAGAAACCATAGACTCTATTACGTTTTTCGGTACAAAGTAGGTCCAACGGCAGACATCTTTTTCACCCAAAATTATAATTTTGCCCTTGTGTCCAGAATTGGACTTTTTGGTAGGCATTCTTAGACATTTTTTTATATCAAACATGTTGGTGATGTTTGTTTCAGCATTCGAAGAATTTTGTGCGAGTTGACTTTTGTGGCTTACTGAGTTGTTTGATATTGTGGGATTTGCGTGCTAACCTAGCCAACTGGACTTTTTCGACCTTGATGGTATTATCGATTTCACCAGCTAAGGAGGCGAGTATATTTTTGATAGTTTTTATATTTGATCATCTCTATGATTCATGTATTTAGTAGTGTTTACATTGATATTCTGTTGATTCTCGACACGATGGTCACACGAGGTGGTAGTTATGGATTCTTTACATGTTATTTTACCTGACTTGCATGTTTACCCTATTCGTGACTTGTTGAATCCATGAGTACTAGTCGGGCAGGGAACTACACTAGTAGACATGTAAACACACCCAAAAACATCCTATTATGTCTAATCATGTTTGATAGCAGTCGCATAACTTACGTGTAGGGTGCCGAATTTACCCTTAGTCGTTTACATGCCAAAAGTGTATTTCAACTCACTAGTTAGAGGTAGTCTTGCTATATTACAGTTCCTGTTTCAGTCATTTATCATAGTTACATCATTATCTTGAAGGCCATGCTCTCCTGTTTTTACTCACATGTCTCTTGCCATGATTCTCTGCTGACCCACTCATCATGTACTTCAGTATTTTTTACTATTTTATAGATTTTGTCAAATTATTAGAACTGCTGTTAGAATGTACTCGTTCCATTCCTGACTAGAAACTAATATTTTTCAGGTTAGTCGTGGCACCTCTTAGCACATGTGAGACATAGGTATGCTGAGGTCAACCTAGAAGATTAGCTAGATAGATTAGTTGTTTATTACATGATGTGAGACTTGTAAATTCTTCAAATGTAAAGCTTATAAATATTATAAATTAATTTAATTTTGTGAATGAGCAATTATTGTGGTTTTTTAGCATTGTGGTCTGGACAGCATTCTACCATCGATGTTGTGGCATAGGCTGGCTTAGGCACACACTCGTATCCCGAAAGGCGGGTACGAGTTGTGACAATCGTTGAGGCTGGTTTTGAAGTTGTAGCCCATCTTTTGGATGATGTTCTTCGATTGTTGACTATAACGACGTAGTTGAAGTTTCCCATTATCGTCATTTTCAGCATCGCTATTGGATGTAGCCTTTTGATTCAGTCATTTGCTGAAGAAAATAGGGTGTTCATCTTTCTTCCGGGAAACAGAAAGAACGAATCTTTTATTGATTCCAGTGATACTTCGACTTGAAGAGGTTAAACTGCCCAGGATTTTTCGATAATATCGAGTATAATAATTGATATCGATATACTGCAAAGGAGCTACTTTATTGATAATTACATCATCATTTACAATAGTAATCTTGATCTTAGCCGATGGCTTCTTAAGATTGATAACAAAAGAATGACAAGGAGTCTGAGAAGGCTTGTTACGACAAAGGTCAATAACAAGAGGCTCAAAAGAAGTGAGCTCCATATGCTCCATCTTTTCAACAAGAGGACGCTTGTCAGAAGGAGAGAGATTGATGGTTAGCATCTGAGAAAATGAGGGACGAGAAGTGCGTCCTTTGACAGGAATTACCAGGACATCATCCGGACTCTCTTGTCGTTCTTCTTCAGTGTCCACAGCCAGTACCACTTTCATGAAATCCAATTTGTATATTCTAGAGTCCATGAAATATGCCTCGATACCTCGAAATAGGTTAAGGTCAGCCACTTCTTTGCGTACTTCTTCGTTGTCATCCAATATTTGAAGCATCGACGGAGAGTATATGGCACAATGTTATGTTCATGCAACCACGGTCTTCTTAACAAGACAATATAGAGACGTGATTATCAATCACATAGAAAGTGACCTTTATGCGGAGATTGCCTATTTGGACTTTTAGGCTAATCTTTCCCAATGGTTTACTT
>JANAVB010020398.1:4558496-4707328 GCA_029216955.1 Iris pallida | reverse complement strand
AAAAGCGGTACGGGTCGTGACAAATTTTTGTGGTGGCCCATGCAGGTCAGTTTTCACAAAAGATTGCGAACTCGTGATGGTACTTAAGTTAGTTGTACCATTGCGAGCCTGCGCCCAGGCAATGCTCATTCACAATTAGGATTAAAATAATTTAGTAGAATAACTAGGACTAGGGGTCCCTTGTTCAAATTGACCGTTGGGTTGTTAAGGTTATTAGAAGGCCATGCAATTTAGATAGCTTGCTAGATCCCTATAGGTACACTATTGCTTTTGATATGACAATGTGATTCAATATGGATATATTATTCGCTTGGTATGTTATACTTGCCTAGAATTAAGGCGTTAATTTTGATTAATTTTTTTTTTTGCTTTATTAGATATAAGTCTTATATCATAAGTTAGAATTGTCTATTTTAGATTCTCTTTTGCTGTAAGGAGTCAGTTTATAATTTCTGATTCTGTTATTCATCTCGAGTTAGATTTTGATTCTCATAAAACTCGAACTACTTATTTTCTCCTTCCAAAAATCTCGCATACTGGTATTTTGACTATCTTGACCAACGCTGCTATTACAGCCTAGTTTTTGCAAGCTTACTCTTTTATCGAGCTTGATTCGAGACATATGGTTACTGGGGACGCCCGCTAATATATTGTCTAAACAGAATCATTATATTACGGTCTGATCAACCATGATGCATTTGGTTCGCTTTTCATCTAATTACACTACGTGAATTGAGATGTAGATATCTCTAGGATCTCATCCGCGACTGCTTTGACAATTCCTCTTAAATTATACATTCGCCTTCGAATCACGTAATTGTATTCAGTAACATCTCTCTTGAACTCTTTATTGTTTTTGTCTTTCACTAATTGGAAAGACGAATGTTCGTATTTGATAGATAGAGACAACGTATCCCCATGGATATGATAGTTGTATACGTAAGGGTAACTACCATCGGCCAGCCAGGTGACTAGAACCTTGCCTTAAGTTACTCGTCCTCTCCGCGACCCTAAACCTACTATCTTGATCTTATGGTCATTGGAATCCGAAAATGATTAGGATCTTCCCTAGATCAAATGCCAACCTAGGAGACTATCTATCCTCAAGAGACTAATTGTTGTGAGCCTCTAATTATTTGTTTGAAGCTTGCTTCAACTAGAATCCTTGTAACAATAGTCCGGCTGGTTTGACCCCAATAGAAATTCTCGACTCAGTTGTTAGAAATCTTTTCATATGATGTGCCTTAGAGTTGGTTACCCCGTTGACAACTCATGTATATTGTGAACGAGTAGGTCATTCTATTTTATCGACCATATGTCATTGCACACGCACTCATTTTCCATTTATTGAGGAACGACCCTTGATTTGACTTATATCTACCGTATCCCGATACGTCATACCTTGTTCTTTATTAACAAGAGTCGAGGTAAATATCTGGACTTTGGAATCCTTCTAAACCTCACCATTCCTAAAACCGTGTCTTAGCTTCTAAGGTGGGTAGACTGTAAGCCTTCTAAAATTTTGGGATATACGACTATTACCAATTGATTAGAATAATTTCCATTAGCATGATAATTAGTGCCCCATGGACTCCCACTTTCTATTTAGATCACTTTGTGTTCCCGACCGTGCTATTAATATTCGGAGCACGAGACCAGCTGTTACCTCTCAACAAATTTCACATGCAAGATCTAGACGAGTCCACCTTCATCTAGGTATATCATGTCCCACTCAAACCCGTCCCCTTGTACTCTATTTTTATGGTACGACTTTCAGAACAAAAGGACTAGATATAACCCTTACCATAGTACCGGTACACTTTCCGACTTCTACTAAAGCCTCAACCCTAACCTAGTAAACATAGTTTTATCTTGGAATCTTGTTCAATCAATATAGATTAAAATCTAAGGTTCACCCAACCAACGAGTGATGTCCAATTAAGGGAACCCATTAAGACCCAGTAAAACCCATTTATGCATACCACTATTCTTGGACTATAAAACTGAACTATTTGAAATAGGTCCCTGTATCTATTATGTAGTCGCCACCTCTTAGAATGTGAAGCCATTTGTAACCCGTATTACATTTACCCGGAAGTCGCGATACGATCTTGTATTGTATTTTATCCCTTGCTCGTGTGTTTAAATAACCACGGAAAGGATCACAATCTTGATTTTCAAATTTTGTTCTATTATGGAACATGTTCAGAATTTCGAGAACAGAACTTCTGTATTGCACGGATTGCAAGCCCCTCTAAGAACGAAGGGTTCTATGATTTAGCAAGTGACTGGACTAGAGTAGCCCGATCTAGCAAATAATTCAATGGTTCGTAAACTTTCTTTCTACCTGCATCATTGGAAACTCTCTACCGCTCTTTAAACTTCATATTTGCTCTCGATTATTCTTCCTTATCTTCCCGTCCTTCCTATTTAAGAGCGACGAATGGTCGTGCTCGTTAGAGTTTATCAATATTTCTTAGCCACTTGTGTAAATTTGTTGCTTGTTAAATTTTGGGTTGCTTGATAGATACGAGAGGGTTAGAGAAACCATATGCCTAGATATTTGTTGGTGGGATTGTTAGCAACCAGTTAGAAGATTTTAAGATTTTAGTTTGAGGAGTAGTGTGACCAAAGGTGGGTAGAAGTCCTGGAGGCTATATGGCTAGGAGAAGAATACAACTATTTTTGAGGAATTAAAATTTAAGGAGATTAAGGTTCAGGTAGACTTCTTATTGAATCTTAAGGAATAGTTACGAATTAGAATTTCGAGGACGAAATTATTTTTAAGGCGGGTAGATTTGTAGCTCCCCTTCCCAAAATTTTTTGAAATATTTTATTTATTATTTAATTGATCTAAATGGTGATTATTAGATGTTATAAATAATCAATTATTTTATTATTTTAATATTTTTTGGTGATTAATAAATTTTATTATTACTGAATCGATATTCTATTGGATAAAATATTTTTATATTATTATATTGATGCAGTTTGGATAAATATAGGTGTATACATTTATAATTCATTTTCAGCTACACATATACTAATTTTATATGAATATGTGCATATTATATTTAAGAATGTATACTTATATAATATATATAGGTGTATTGGAATTATATAAAATATATACTTGGAATTATACAAATATTATATATATGTGCATATATATATATATATATATATATATATATATATATATATATATATATATATATATATATATATATATATGACTATACTTTTGGTCACTGAATGTTTGTCTGACCAAAGTTTTAGTCACTCAAAGATATTTTCCAAAAATTTAGTCACTAAATGTTTGGTCTTCCAAAAAAATGGTCACTCTGTTAAATTGTTGTTTGTTTTATTAACGATTTTTGTTGACATGGCATGTTATGTGCCATGTCAGTCGTTAAGTATGACATAGCACATCTACGTGGGCTATTTTTGGGTTTTATTTTGCAAAAAAAATCGTTTGGGTATTAAGTTATGTGCCATGTTTCAATGTTTATGACATGATATTTCAATTTTTTTAAAAAAACTTAATACCTAAACAATTTTTTTGAAAAATAAAACCCAAAAATAGCCCACGTAAATGTGCTAGGTCATACTTAATGACTGACATGGCACATAACATGCCATGTCAACAAAAAATATTAATAAAACAAATAACAATTTAACAGAGTGACCATTTTTTTGATGGCCAAACATTCGGTGACTAAATTTTTGGAAAATATCTTTGAGTGACTAAAACTTTGGTGAGGCGAACATTCAGTGACCAAAAGTATAGTTTTCCCATATATATATATACAAGTGTAAATAAATATAAGCGTGCATGAATATGTAAACGTATATTAAATATATAGGTATTATATATATATATAAATAAATATATATATATATATATATATATATATATATATATATATATATAGAAAAATATATATATATGATATGAGTAGAAACGGAAAAAAGAAAAGAAGAGGGGCTAAAAGGAAAAAGTGCCAACTTAAGCTTTTTCCCAAAACCCGAGCCTCAGCTCAGCCGTTCAGGCGACCCGAACATTAGGAACCCACCGTGCGTATATAACCAAGAGATCGAGTGATCGCAAAACACCCAAACCCTAATTCGCAACCGCGCACAACGCCACGAGCCCCTCCCCTGCGCGTGTGCGCGCGCCGCCGCAAGACCTCCGGCCGGCCAGGCGTGGCGGCGAGGCGGCAACAGCAGTTTTAGCAACAACAGTAGTAGTTTTCACGGGGGACTTTACGACGAGATTTCTCGACGCGTGGTCAACCAACTTCGAAGCCGTCTTCTCAGGTATGCTCACAACCTATAGGACTACAAGTCTGTTCATTTCGATTAAATTGGTACAATCTAGATCGCCCGTGAAATCGACTCAAAGTCGATGGTAAACCCTGTCCTGAAACAGAGCATAGGACTGTCCTATCACCGGTATTCGAGGATCGATTCCGATCGATCCAGTGACCGCTTATAAATTGTACTTGAACACATGTTTATACAACATATAGGGGATCAGAAACTATTTCGTAGTTCTGAATTCCATAAACCATGTACAGATTAAATCATTCTTGAAAATTCGGAAAAATCTTATTTCGAAAACTAAATTTAACAAAAAACACTCCGATACCACGTGCGTCCCGCCAAACGGGGCGACGTGGTCGCGAACCGAAAGCATCGAAAGGTGCGTAACAGCTTCGTGGTCGTGTGGGATTTGACGGAATTCAAATTGGTCGCGTGTGCGCGACGAATTTGATGCGTATCCGTCGAAATTCACCGTATCGGCCTCTGTGCAAACTTCTCAATTACTTTGTGCACACTCATCAGATTGAGACGAAACTTGCGCCAACAGGACCGTATCATTTTGCTGGTCCTATATGCCAAGTTTGGTCCGATTCTGAGACAGTTGAATCGGAACGCCGTTTTGCGGGCCCTACGGTCCGACTCAACGGGTGATTTTGTGCACGGCCCGCCGGAATCCAACTCTGGACATACGGTTGGGTTCATATCAGAAAACTGGACCTGTTGACATATAGTTTGACGACTTTAGAGACCGTTGACTCCGGTACGCATTTCGGTGCAAAACGGGTCCAACGGCGGACATCATTTTTACCCGAAATTACCATTTTGCTCCTATGTCCAGAATTAGACTTCAGGATAGACAATCCTAGCTAATTTGACTATTCTGAGAATGTTGGTACTATTTATTTTAGCATCTGAAGATTTCTGCATGTGTTGACTGATTGTGGCTCATTGAGTGGTATAGTATTATTGATTTCACCAGATAAAGACCTCAGACAAGTGCACTTTCTGATTGCTTTCGATTCATAGTAGTTTTCCTCATTTTATGTTTATACATATATCTTGCTGCTTGTTGACACGCTCGTCACACGGAGTAGTCGGAAGGGAAAATATCTTAGTAGACGTGGACTACCCAGAAATATCCCTAAAATGTCTATTCTTGAACGATAGCAGCTGCACACGACACGTGCAGTGAGCCGGATTTACCCCCTAGCCGTTCACATGTCGAAACAGATATTTCACACCACCTAGGTAGATGTCTTTTATTTTTCTTTTTCATCTCCACCGTGCCATGTCATCAGTAATTTTCAGTTTTTATATCTCATATGTTATTTTCATGTCTTGTTAATTCTATTGTGTTTTTGCATTGCCGTCGGTTTGTGTACTTGTTCCATTCCTGACTGGAAACCAACATTTTTCAGGTTTAGCCGCGATCACTCTTAGCACTGGAAAGACATGGGTATGCTGAGGCCGACCTAGATAGTGGAACTAGTTGTCATTTTCATTAATTATGAGAACTTTGTATTTTCCTTTAAATATAAATGTTGTAATAAACTTAGAAATGTGAATGAGCAGCAAATATTATATTTTGTGATTTTGAGCATTTATTTCTTGCGGGCTTGACAGCGTTCTATCGCCGACTCTGCGGCGTAGGCTGGCTTGGACATATCTCGTATCCGGAAAAGCGGGTGTAGGTCATGACAGTGGGGGCCCATCCAAGTGGCCTCATTATCAGCAGCAACAGCATCAGCAGAAGCCTTTTCAGCAGAAGCAATTTCAGCAGGCACCTAGACAGCAACAGGCCATCAGTTACACTTTCTGCAAGAAACCAGGGCATGTATGAAATAAGTGTAGGAAGAGCCGAGGCAAGTGCCTACTTTGTGGTGTAGCAGAGCATCAGTTGAGGGATTGTCCAATAGCTGCGAGACGTACAGCTCAGGGAGTATGAGCCAAGGTTCCGACGGGACAGCAGAAGGAAACATTACCGACCCAGTAGCAGAAGTTTATCCAGCACCAACAGCAGACCAGAGAAGGCCAGTAGGGGCGAGCTTTTGCCATAGTAGCTGAGGAGTCCGAGCCAGTAGGAGATCTTATAGCAGGTTCTGTTCTTATCGACTCTTTTCCCGCATTCGTATTATTTGATTCGGGTGCTTCCCATAGCTTTGTGTCTGTATCATTTACTGTTAGACACCAGCTTTCTTCTAAACCATTGCCTAGGACTTGCAAGATCACGACTGGTGGTGGTATTATCCTCGTCCGTGATGTTTACAAGGATCGGAGAGTAGTTTTGGGAGGCCGGGAACTGGATGTGAGTCTGCTCGTAATGCCATTACCGAACTATGATATTGTACTCGGTATGGATTGGTTAAGCAGGAACCATGGCAGTATAGATTATCGAGGTGGTAGAGTTCTTTTCAGAGTGCTAAGAGAGCCAGAGTTCGAGTTAACCAGACCGGAGGCGGAGCAGAGCAGCGGAGTTTTCTGTGGAGTTTCAGCAGAGGGCAGAGCATGCCACATCCATTGATAGCTGAGTTTATGGATGTATTTCCAGAGGAGTTGCTAGGGTTACCTCTGGACAGAGATGTGAAGTTCTTTATAGACTTGGTGCCCGGCGTAGAGCCAATATCTCAGCATGTCTATAGAGTGAACAACGGGAGCTTGTGGAGTAGAAGAAGCAAGTGGATGAGTTGCAGGACAAAGGCTTCATCAAATTTAGTTCTTCACCATGGGGTGTACCTGTACTCTTTGTACTTAAGAAGGATGGATCGGTACGGATGTGTATTGACTACAGAGCACTCAACAACCTCACAATCAAGAACAAGTATCCGCTGCCGAGGATCGATGATCTGTTCGATCAGTTGAGCAGAGCGAAGGTATTCTCTAAAATTGATATGAGGTCAGGTTACCATTAAGTGAAGGTGAAGAAGGAGGATATTCCGAAGATAGCAATCAGGACACGATATGGCCAGTTTGAGTTCATGGTGATGCCGTTTGGGTTAACTAACGCCACGGCGGTATTCATGAACTTGATGTACAAGGTGTTCCACCAGTACTTGGACAAGTTTGTGGTGGTGTTCATCGATGACATCTTGGTGTATTCGAAGACCCCAGAGGAGTATGAGAAGCATTTAAGAGTGGTTCTGGAGACTCTTAGAAAGGAGCATATTTACGGAAAGCTCTCAAAATATGAGTTTTTCTTGGATCAAATTGATTTCCTAGGTCTTGTTGTGACCGGAGATGGGATCTCAGTCGATCCGAAGAAAATTAGAGCAGTTGAGGCATGGACAGCACCGAGTTCATTTGCGAAGATCAGGAGCTTTCTGGGATTGGCAGGCTACTATAGGAGGTTTGTTCAGGATTTCTCCCAAATTGTAGAGCCATTAACTAGGATGACCCGGAAGGAAGCAGAGTTTATCTGGTTAGAGGATTGTCAGGTTACTTTTGATGAGTTTAAGAAGCGACTGACGACAACCCCGATTTTGACATTGCCATCAAGATCAGACGGGTTCACTATCTACAGTGACGCCTCAGAGAAGGGTTTGGGTTGTGTCTTGCAGCAGCATGGGAAGGTGATTGCCTATACATCCAGGCAATTACGTATACATGAGAAGAACTACCCTACCCATGATTTGGTGCTTGTCACTCCCCGTTCCCAGAATACGTATTTTTATACATGTACTTTTATACATGTACTGCTTGAAGGTATTTATTTAATATTTATCATTCATTTGTTCTGTATTTAATTCCTTTAATTTATTATGTAATTTCATGCTAATTAATTTTTTTGTATTTTATTTTCTGCTTTTGCTTAAGCCCTTGGCTTATTTTGTTTATATTGAACCAACTTGGTTTAGCTTGGTTCATCATGATCAGAGGTGGATGGCCTATATCTTGTAGGAAGGAATGGGTGGTGAAGATTTGGACTTGGCTTGATATTTATACCCCCTTTTACTTTTCTCTCTCTTCATTACTCTCATTTACTTCTTCTTCATCCTCCATTACTCTCCCACCAACCTAGAAAGTTTAGGCAAGTACAACTTGCTTCATGATGGATCTCAAGTATTATTGTTCCATTCTCTTCCTTACTTGATTTCAAGTCTCTGTAGAACTTGGAGTTTTTTTGTTTTCATGGGTGTATGTTTGTAGATCTAAGTTTATGTTACTTTCGGTTTTTCTTGGTTTTGACCTATCAAACTTCTTTTTTTTCAAAATCTAGTTGTTCTATGTTGTAGAGAATTTCATTCTACCCTATTTTGACCTATGGAAGTCCAGATTTGGCTTGGATTGTTAGGTTAGGAAGTCTGGGACTCCTAACTCCCCAGATTCTTCTTCTTGGAAAAGTTGGAGAAGAAGAACAGTATTGGCCGTATAGGCATTCCAGTCTTCATGCGGCTCTTCGTTGGCCGCATAGGCATTCCAGTCTTCATGCGGCTCCTCGTTAGCCGCATAGGCATTCTAGTCTTCATGCGGCTTCTCGTTAGCCGCATAGGCATTCCAGTCTTCATGCGGCTCCCCATTAGCCGCATAGGCACTCCAGTCTTCATACGGCTCCTCTTTGGAAGTCTTGCCGTATGGCCTTGTTCCCTCTTGCCGTATGGCTCTTGGCAGTCTTGCCGCATGGCCTTGTTCCCCCTTGCCGTATGGCTCTCGGCAGTCTTGCCGAATAGACCCCGTTTCTCCCTAGCCGTATGGACCTTGGCTCCCGGGCCGCATGGGATTCTGACTTACTCTGGACGCATAGATGGGCATCCATCTACTGCCGCCTTTGGGCTTTTTCTTGTCCCGAATTGACATTGATTGTTACCTTAACTAATGATTGATCACGTATTCCTAGTTGGAACTAAGAGACTGGCTAGTCGTCTTATTAAATTGAATGAGACACGTTCATGTATGAACCATGAACCATTGCGATCGACTAGCCGATCCGAACATTGGCATATAGACACATGTTGACTTCCATTTTTCTGTAAAAGCATCATGTGTATCTTACAGTCAAGGTATGATTATTCCATGGCTAGGTTTGATTGTTGCATTACACTATGTAAGACCTACAACCTAACCGCACGGGCATCATTGTAGAGTTGTGCATATCGTACTCTGTAAGGAAGTACTCATTCTGAATAACTATGATCCACGGTATGAGATTTCAATCAACATAGGGACTATAAAGCTAAATAAAATAATGATTGTATGGAGAGAATGGATTCCCGAGTTCTTATATGGCAGCCATCTTGGGACAATTAGTGTCCCGACATGCCGACTGGTTTCCACAGATACTGTAAATCTGCCACACGGGCAGGGAGTGGTATCTGCTTATACTGTTACATATATTAATGACAAACGTCCTGTTAGGACTCATCTAATTCATGATTGGCGCAATTGATTATTGGATAGACTAGCATTGCTTGTACATAGTAAGAACTGAGGAATCTCTTATTGCATGTTTCCAAGACAACTTAGAACTTACAGTTAGCAAGCCGTAGTAGTTGTATTGCCGTTTAAATTGATTTGTTTGTGTACTGTACCTATTTTGTTAACTACTAAGATGAGCAGAATGTCAGGACATGACGGATCAACTTCTGTCCTTGTTTGGTTGGGAAGTTGGCTTGAAGTGTCGTGATGTTGTGCGAACCCTAGTAGCAAGCAGAGATCTATTTATCATATTCTTAACTCTTATCACTGGTTCTACTCCTCATATCGTGCTTCCTTGTGATACTTGCTATTAAAGGTCTAACCTCTATGGTTTTGCATAGCCTGATTTAGAGCCAACTCCCGAGGACTCAGCTTACTTCTACCTCCAAGATGGTCAATACTAGAGGAATGATTGCAGGAGGACACGAGTGGGTTCCTTGCTTCCCTGTTTATTTTACTACTTATTGCCATTTGGCACCGACATGTTAGTCGGACTATCTTTTACTTACCTTTACATAATTGTAACTGAGTCAGACTGCAGCTGATAACAATTGTGTATACCTTGCTATATCATCTGGCTATGTTTTGTACAGCCAGATCTTAAGAACATTTTGACTGAGCATTTGGGACGCCTTACTGCTTTATCTTATATGTTCTCTATCATTGCTTCTTGTTTGAATAATTGAGACAATAGATGTTGAGTGACCATAGCGAGATTTTCATGTAGTATGCACCCCTTCTCGTTAGACAATATTGATCATATTATACGGTATTCTTCTACCCGTAATACGTAGCTGGCTGAGTCATTCCCCCGCTCTCCGGTATTCCGGTTCTGGGGCGTGACAAGGTTTTAGTGGTGGCCCATGCAGGTCTAATTTAAGACTTGTGGGGTGTTTTAATTTATAGGATGTCTCAATCACACATGTTTCCCCCTTGATCTCATGATTCGTTATTCTCGACCCTAGCTTGATATTCCAGTATTCTTTGACTTCATTGATCTTTCCTGTCCGATCGTTTGATTGTTCTTTTGTCCCTTTTCTTAGGGATACGTTATCCGTATCTGTCAGAGCTGGACAGCAACAACAAGGGCGACACGGACAACATGACCATGTTGGTCAGCAACAAAGGTCGGTACTACCTTAAGAGACCATCCAAGAAGAGGTGATAGTGGAACGAACAACTGGACCACAGTATCTAGAGATTCTAATACTACCAACAGTTCCACCTACCCCTATGGCAGTAGACACACTAGCCCTTCTAGAGATCATAAGAGGGATGATGGCTACTCAGCAACATCAGATGTTGGCCCAGCAATGCATGCACACTCAACAGCAAGAGCAGAATGTATTACTCAACCAAGGATTGCAAACGGCTTTGGATAGAGGGGTGAGGACAGATTCAGGAGCATCAACCAGATTTTTGCAATTACAACCCCCGTCGTTTTGAGGGCACAGAAGATGCCATTTTAGCAGATGCATGTCTTAAGGACATCGAGGCTATTTTGACAGCGGCTAAGGTTCCGACGGAAGAAGGTGTGGATCTAGTGAAGCTGTTGCTTCAAGACCTCGCACGTGAATGGTGGGAATCAGAAGAAGTGGACATCAGACGTCCTGTTGCTTGGAACAATTTTACTGTAAGATTCAAGACGAAGTACTATGGAGTTATGGCGTAGTTTGAGCTACAACAGAAGTTTATCAACCTCAAGCAGGCTAGCAAGACAGTGGATGCTTATGCAGCAGTGTTCTGCAGACTGAGTAGGTTCACCCCGGAGATGGTAGCAACGAAGAGCCAGAGGGCTATGAGGTTTCAGCAAGGGTTTCATCTTGAACTCTTACAATTGATAGGGGGACACAACTACCAGACTTTCAATGAGGTATTAACGGCAACCCGGAGGTACGAGATCATCATCCAGAGGATCACATCTAGCACTGGAGGTCAGAAGAGATCTCACAATCAGATTGAAGGAGGAGGGGGAGCAGCGCCCCGAGTTACAGCAACCCCTGGCATTCGTATTCACGATGTGGCAATGCGAGGGCCAGCACCACTAGCAAGGCAATAACAACAACAGAGGAAGAACCAGCAACCCCTAATGGGCTGCACTTATTGTGGGAAGGCAGGGCATACTAGAGATGTGTGTCAAACATTGAACGGACAATGTTTGATATTTAGAAGTCCAGATCATTGGGTTTCCACCTGTCCCATGAGTTCGAGGTCAGGAGGACCAGCGGTAGCAGTGAGACCGCTGGCACAACGCCCGTTGATGTCACGGGCTCAGATGTTTCGGCAGCAGGGACCGTCGATGTAGCAGCAACAACAAAGACCACCCCAGCATCACCAAGGCAGGGGCCAGCAGCAACACCAGGCTAGGGCGCAACATGGGAACCAAAGCATTGCCAGGGATAGAAATCATACTCATTTATATCTGCATAATTTGTGACATGACTAGGGATAGAAATCAAAGCATTGCCAGGGAGGTTGAATATACTCACTGGTAATGGGCTCGTAGGAGTTAGTAGAGTTATTCTAGCATGTATAGTTGTAGTGTGCGGGCGTTTCTTACCCGCCAGGTTAATAGAATTTTCTATGAGGAATTTCGACGTTATCCTAGGCATAGACTGGCTGAAAGATAGTTGTGCCATAAAAGATTGCCGTAAAGGGAGTGTATCTTCTAATATTCCAAGCATGGAGCGATTTACCTTAGTCAGATCAGTGGCAACTCAACAAGAAGAAAGAATAGTAGCGGCAATGGAAGAAGTTCAAGTTTCGAAGATAGTTGAAGAGTTTATTGATGTGTTTCCCGAAGAACTTCCAGGTCTACCACCCATTAGAGATATTGAGTTCACTATAGAATTAGCACCTGGAACTAAATCGATATTGGATTGAGTTTACAGAATATCGAATTCAGAGCAGGCCAAGGTGTATCAGTACGTAGAGGAACTGAAGGCGAAGAAGTTTATTCGAGACAGCGAGTCACCATGGGCAGCACCAATGGTACTTATAGGGAAGAAGGATGGGTCATCAAGATTGTGCATTGACTACAGAAAGCTTAATGCGGCAACAGTAAAGAACAAGTACCCACTACCAAGGATCGACGACTTGTTTGATCAGTTGAGCAGAGCAAGAGTTTTCTCTAAGATAGATCTTCGGTCGGGGTATCATCAAGTTAGAGTTCGAGAAGAAGATATTCCCAAGACAGCATTCAGGTTGAAGTACGGGCATTACGAATTCTTAGTAATGCCATTTGGTTTGACCAATGCTCCAGCAATATTTATGGATTTAATGAACCGCATCTTTATGCCGTACTTAGATCAATTTGTCATTGTGTTCCTCGATGACATTCTCGTATACTCAGCTAGTGAAGAAGAGCATGAAGATCACCTCAAGAAAGTATTATAGGTTTTGAGACAGAACCAGTTGTACGCCAAGCTCAGCAAATGTGAGTTTTGGTCAGACCGTATTTCAGTTTTAGGGCACATCATATCAGGGGCTTGAGTGGCAGTAGATCCCAAAAAAGTAGAAGCAGTAGAGAGTTGGTCAATGCCTAAGACGGTAGCAGATGTGCGAAGTTTCTTGGGATTGGTAGGATATTACAGAAGGTTCATATCAAACTTCGCAAGACTTTCAGCACTCATGACCCGCTTGACCCAAAAGGATGTGCCATTCGTCTGGTCGGCAGAATGCCCGATATCATTTGAGAATTTGAAGCAGAAGTTGATATCGGCACCTATTCTTATATTACCAGTTGGACCCGGAGGTTTTACTGTATATTGTGATGCGTCAGAAAAGGGACTTGGGTGTGTCCTAATGTAACATGGGAAGGTGATAGCATATGCATCTAGGCAACTTTGAGACCACGAGAAGAATTATCCGACTCATGACTTGGAGTTGGCGGCAGTAGTATTTGCTTTGAAGCTCTGGAGGCATTACTTATACGGTGATCGAGTGGACATGTACACAGACCACAAAAGTCTGAAGTACATCTTTACTCAGAAGGAACTGAACATGAGACAGAGAAGATAGTTAGAGTTGATCAAGGATTACGACGTGGATCTTCAGTATCATCCAGGCAAGGCTAACGTGGTAGCAGATGATCTTAGCAGGAGCGGTGACGCATTTATGTTGACATCATAAAAACGTATTTTAGAAGATCTTCATGAGATGGGCATCGAGGTTATACTTCCTAGTGATGTAGGAATTTTGGCAAGTCGACGAGTTCAATCCGACTTAGTAGACAGGATCAAAGTAGCGCAGGCACAGGACCCAAGGATTCAGAAGCTTAGGACAAAATGTGAGTCAGGACTCAGGAAGAAGATGAAAATTCACGAAGATGGTACACTTAGATTTGGATTACAACTATGTGTGCCAAATGAAGATATCAGACAGGAGGTTATGGCAGAAGCCCATAGTTCGCAGTATTCTATACACCCCGGAGGGACCAAAATGTACAAAGATATCAAACGGCACTTCTGGTATAACGGAATGAAGAGAGAGATAGCTAGATTCGTTTCTCGTTGCTTGATATGTCAGTAAGTGAAGGCAGAACAACAGAGGCCAGCTGGATTATTACAACCGCTTCCTATTCCGAAATAGAAGTGGGAACATATCACAATAGACTTTGTGACCGGTTTACCGAGATCACCAAGTGGTAAGAATGTTATTTGGGTGATAGTAGATCGGCTTACAAAGGTGGCACATTTTCTTCCTTTTAGAGTAGGGCAATCTATAGAAAAGTTGGCAGACTTGTATATACAGCAGATAGTCAAGCAGCATGGGGTCCCGGTCAGTATTGTATCAGATAATGTCACTCCCCGTTCCCAGAATATGTATTTTTATACATGTACTTTTATACATGTACTGCTTGAAGGTATTTATTGAATGCTTATCATACATTTATTCTGTAATTTCATGCTAATTAATTTTTTCGTATTTTATTTTCTGCTTTTACTTAAGCCCCTGGTTTATTTTGTTCATGTTAAGCCAACTTGGTTTAGTTTGGTTCATCATGATCAGGGGTGGATGGCCTATATCTTGTAGGAAGGAATGGGTGGTAGAGATTTGGACTTGGCTTGATATTTATACCCCTTTACTTTTCTCTCTCTTTATTACTCTCATTTACTTCTTCTTCATCCTCCATTACTCTCCCACCAACCTAGAAAGCTTAGGCAAGTACAACTTGCTTCATGATGGATCTCAAATATTATTGTTCCATTCTCTTCCTTACTTGATTTCAAGTCTCTTTAGAACTTGGAGTTTTTGGTTTTCATGGGTGTATGTTCGTAGATCTAAGTTTTTGTTACTTTCAGTTTTTCTTGGTTTTGACCTATCAAACTTCTTTGTTTTCAAAATCTAGTTGTTCTATGTTGTAGAGAATTTCATTCTACCCTATTTTGACCTATGGAAGTCCATTTTGGCTTGGATTGTTAGGTTGGGAAGTCTGGAAACCCCAAACTTCCCAGGTTCTTCTTCTCGAAAAAGTTGGAGAAGAAGAACAGTGTTGGCCGCATAGGCATTCCAGTCTTCATGCGGCTCCTTGTTGGCCGCATAGGCATTCCAGTCTTCATGCGGCTCCTCATTGGCCGCAAAGGCATTCCAGCCTTCATGCAGCTCCTCGTTGGCCGCATAGGCATTCCAGTCTTCGTACGGCTCCTCGTTGGCCGTATAGGCATTCCAGTCTTCATGCGTCTCCTCATTAGCCATATAGGCACTCCAGTCTTCATGCTGCTCCTCTTTGGCAGTTTGCTGTATGGCTATTGGCAGTTTTGCCGCATGGCTCTTGGCAGTCTTGTCGTATGGTCTGTTTCCCTTTTGCCATATGGTACTTGGTAGTCTTGCCGCATGGCCTTATTTCCCCCTTGTCGCATGGCCCTCGGCAGTCTTGCCGTATAGACCCCGTTTCCCCTAGCCGCATGGCGATCCTTGGCCGCATAGGCCATGGCCCTTGACTCCCGGGCCGTATGGGATTCTGAGTTAACTATGGCCGCATAGATGTGTACCCACTTACCCTGCCGCATAGATGAGCATCCATCTACTGCCACCTTTGGGCTGTTTCTTGTCCCGAATTAACATTGATTGTTACATTGACTAATGATTGATCATGCGTTCCTAGTTGGAACTAAGAGACTGGCTAATCGTCTTATTGAATTGAATGAGACACGTTCATGTATGAACCATGAACCATTGCGATCGACTAGCCGATCTGAACATTGGCATATGGACACATGTTGACTTCCATTTTTCTGCAAAAGCAGCATGTGTATCTTACAGTCAAGGCATGATTATTTCGTGGCTAGGTTTAATTGTTGCATTACGCTATGTAAGACCTACAACCTAACCGTATGGGCATCGTTCTAGAGTTGTGCATATCGTACTTTATACGAAAGTACTCATTCTGAAAGACCATGATCCACGGCATGAGATTTCAATCAACATAGGGACTATTAAGCTAAATAAAATAATGATTGCATAGAGAGAATGGATTCCCGAGTTCTTACATGGCAGCCATCTAGGGACAATTAGTGCCCCGATATGCCGGCTGGTTCCCACAGATACTACAAATCTGCCACACGGGCAGGGAGTGGTATCTACTTATACTGTTACATGTATTGATGACGGGCGTCCCGCTGGGACTCGTCTAATTTATGATTAGCGTAATTGATTATTGGATAGACTAGCCTTGCTTGTACATAGTAAGAACTAAGGAATCCCTTATTGCATGTTTCCAAGACAACTTGGAACTTACAGTTAGCAAACCGTAGTAGTTGTATTATCGTTTAAATTGATTTGTTTGTGTACTGTACCTACTCTTTTAGCTACTGAGATGAGCAGAATGTCAGGACATGACGGGTCAACTTCTGTCCTTGTTTGTGTAGGAAGTTGGCTTGAAGTGTCGTGATGTTGTGCGAACCCCAGTAGCAAGCAGAGATCTATTTATTATATTCTTAACTCTTATCACTGGTTCTATTCCTCATACCGTGCTTCCTTCCGGTACTTGCTATTAGAAGTCTAACATCTATGGTTTTGTATGGCCAGATTTAGAGCCAGCTCTCGAGGACTCAGCTTACTTCTACTTCCAAGATGGTCAATACTAGAGGAATGATTGCAGGAGGACACGAGTGGGTTCCTTACTTTCCTGCTCGTTTTGCTACTTACTTTACTTATTACCGTTTGCCACCGACATGTTAGTCGGACTATCTTGCACTTACCTTTACATAATTGTAACTAAGTCAGACTGCAGCTGATAATAATTGTGTATACCTTGCTATATCATCTAGCTATGTTTTGTACAGTCAGATCTTAAGAATATTTTGACTGAGCGTTTTGGACGCCTTACTGCTTTATCTTACATGTTCTCTATTATTGCTTCTTGTCTGAATGATTGAGACAATTGATATTGAGTGACCATAGTGAGACTTTCATGTAGTATGCACCCCCTCGTCGTTAGACAGCATTGATCATATTATACGGTATTCTTCTACCCGTAATACGTAGCTGGCTGAGTCATTCCCCCGCTCTCCGGTATTCCGGTTCTGGGGCGTGACAAGGTTTTAGTGGTGGCCCATACAGGTCTGAATTCAGACTTGTGGGGTGTTTTAATTTATAGGATGTCTCAATCACACATGTTTCCCCTTGATCTTATGATTCGTTATTCTCGACCCTAGCTTGACATTCCAGTATCCTTTGACTTCATTGATCTTTCCTGTCCGATCGTTTGATTATTCTCTTATCCCTTTTCTTAGGGGCACTTCGTCCGCATTTGTCAGAGCTGGACAGCAACAACAAGGGCGATACGAATAACATGACCATGTTGGTCAGCAATAAAGACCGGTACTACCTCAAGAGACCATCCAAGAAGAGGTGATAGTGGAACCAACAGCTGGACCGCAGTATCCGGAGGTTCCAACACTACCAACAGTTCCACCTACCCCTGTGGCAGTATACACACCAGCCCTTCTGGAGATCATATGAGGGATGATGGCTACTCAGCAACATCAGAGGTTGGCCCAGCAACGCATGCACACTCGGCAGTAAGAGCAGAATGTATTACTCAACCAAAGATTGCAGACGGCTTTGGATAGAGGGGTGAGGACAGATTCAGGAGCATCAACCAGATTTTACAAGTATAACCCCCGCTGTTTCGAGGGCACGGATGATGCCATTTCAGCAGATGCATGGCTTAAGGACATCGAGGCTATTCTGACAGCGGCTAAGGTACCGACGGAAGAACATGTGGATCTAGTGAAGCTGTTGCTTCAAGACCTCGTACGTGAATGGTGGGAATCAGAGGAAGTGGGCATCAGACGTTCTATTGCTTGGGACGATTTTACTACGAGATTCAAGACGAAGTACTATGGAGTTGTGGTTCAGTTTGAGCTACAACAGTAGTTTATCAACCTCAAGCAGGCTAGCAAGACAGTGGATGCTTATGCAGCAGAGTTCTGCAGACTGAGTAAGTTCGCCCTGGAGATGGTAGCAACAGAGAGCCAGAGGGCTATGAGGTTTCAGCAAGGGTTTCATCTTGAACTCTTGCAATTGATAGAGGGGTACGACTACCGGACTTTCGATGAGGTATTAACGACAACCCGGAGGCACGAGATCACCATCCAGAAGATCACATCTAGGACTGGAGGTCAGAAGAGATCTCACAATCAGATTGAAGGAGGAGGGGGAGCAGCACCCCGAGTTACAGCAACCCCTGGCATTCGCATCCACGATGTGGTAATGCGAGGGCCAGCACTACCAGCAAGGCAACAACAGCAACAGATGAAGAACCAGCAACCTCCAATGAGCTGCACATATTGTGGAAAGGCAGGGCATACTAGATATGTGTATCGAGCATTGAACAGACAGTGTTTGATATGTGGAAGTCCAGATCATCGGGTTTCCATATGTCCCATGAGTTCAAGGTCAGGAGGACCAGCGATTGCAGTGAGACCGCTGGCACAAACCCCGTTGATGTCACAGGCTCAGATGTTTCGGCAGTAAGGAACGCCGATGCAGCAGCAACAACAAAGACCACCCCCAGCATCACCAAGGCAGGGGCTAGCAGCAACACCAGGCTAGGCCGCAACATTGGAACCAACAAGGAGGCTGAGGGCAAGCGTTCAATCTATCCTTGGAAGAGGCATTAGCATCAGAAGATGTTGTGGCAAGTAACATTCTCGTCGCCTCATATCCCGCAGTAGCTTTATTTGATTCGGGAGCATCACACTCATTTATATCTGCACAATTTACGATACGACTAGGGATGGAATTCGAATCATTGCTAGGGAGGTTGAATATACTCACTGGTAATGGACTCGTAGGAGTTAGTAGAGTTATTCTAGCATGTAGAGTTGTAGTGTACGGGCATTCCTTACCCGCCAAGTTGATAGAATTCCCTATGAGGAATTTTGACGTTATCCTAGGCATGGACAGGCTGAATGACAGTTGTGCCATAATAGATTGTTGTAGAGGGAGTGTATCTTTTAATATTCCAGGCATGGAGCGATTTACTTTAGTCAGATCAATGGCAACTCAACAAGAAAAAAGAATAGTAGCGGCTATGGAAGAAGTTCAAGTTCCGAAGATAGTTGAAGAGTTTATTGACGTGTTTCCCGAGGAACTTCCAGGTCTACCACCCATTAGAGATATTGAGTTCAGTATAGAATTAGCACCTGAAACTAAACTGATATCGGATCGAGTTTACAGAATGTCGGATTCAGAGTAGGCTAAGGTGTATCAGCACGTAGAAGAACTGAAGATGAAGAAGTTTATTCGAGACAGCGAGTCACCATGGACAGCACCAGTGGTACTTGTAGGGAAGAAGGATGGGCCATCAAGATTGTGTATTGACTATAGAAATCTCAACACGGCAACTGTAAAGAACAAGTACCCACTACCAAGGATCGATGACTTGTTTGATCAGTTAAGAAGAGTAAGAGTTTTCTCCAAGATAGATCTTCGGTCGGGGTATCCTCAAGTTAGAGTTCGAGAAGAAGATATTCCCAAGACAGCATTCAGATCGAAGTACGGGCATTACGAATTCTTAGTAATGCCGTTTGGTTTGACCAATGCTCCAGCAATATTTATCGATTTGATGAACCGCATCTTTATGCCGTACTTAGATCAATTTGTCATTGTGTTCCTCGACGACATTCTCGTATACTCAGCTAGTGAAGAAGAGCATGAAGATCACCTCAAGAAAGTGTTACAGGTTCTGAGAGAGAACCCGTTGTACGCCAAGCTCAACAAATGTGAGTTTTGGTCAGACCGCATTTCATTTTTATGGCACATCATATCAGAGGCTGGAGTGGCAGTTGATCCCAAAAAAGTAGAAGCAGTAGAAGGTTGGCCAATGCCTAAGACTGTAGCAGATGTACAAAGTTTCTTGGGATTGGCAGAATATTATAGAAGGTTCATATCAAACTTTGCAAGACTTTCAGCACCCATGATCCGCTTGACACGAAAGGATGTGCCATTCATCTGGTCGGCAGGATGCCAGGCATTATTTAAGAATTTGAAGCAGAAGTTGATATCGGCACCTATTCTTACATTACCAGTTGGACCCGAAGGTTTTACTATATATTATGACACGTCAAGAAAGGGACTTGGGTGTGTCCTAATACAACATGGGAAGGTGATAGCATATGCATCTAGGCAACTTTGAGACTACGAGAAGAATTATCCGACTCATGACTTGGAGTTGGCGACAGTAGTATTTGCTTTGAAGCTATGGAGGCATTACTTGTACGGTGATCGAGTGGACATGTACATAGACCACAAAAGTCTGAAGTACATCTTTACTCAGAAGGAACTGAATATGAGACAGAGAAGATGGTTAGAGTTGATCAAGGATTACGACGTGGAGCTTCAGTATCATCCAGACAAGGCTAACGTGGTAGCCGATGCTCTTAGCAGGAGAGGCAGTGCATTTATGTTGACATCATAAAAACATATTTTAAAAGATCTTCAGGAGATGGGCATCGAGGTTATACTTCCTAGTGATGTAGGAATTTTGGTAAGTCTACGAGTTCAATCCGACTTAGTAGACAGGATCAAGGCGGCTCAGGCACAGGATCCAAGGATTCAGAAGCTTAGGACAGAATGTGAGTCAGGACTCAGAAAGGAGATAAAAATTCACGAAGATGGTATACTTAGATTTGGATCACGTCTATGTGTGCCAAGTAAAGATATCAGACAGGAGATTATAGCAGAAGCCCACAGTTCGCAGTATTCTATACACCCCACAGGGACCAAAATATACAACGATATCAAGCAGCACTTCTGGTGGAACGGAATGAAGAGAGAGATAGCTAGATTTGTTTTTTGTTGCTTGATATGTCAGCAAGTGAAGGCAAAACAACAGAGGCCAGCTGGATTATTACAACCGCTTCCTATCCCAGAATCGAAGTGGGAACATATCACAATGGACTTTGTGACCGGTTTACCGAGATTACCAAGTGGTAAGGATGCTATTTGGGTGATAGTAGATCGGCTTACAAAGTTGGCACATTTTCTTCCTTTTAGAGTAGGGTAATCTACAGAAAAGTTGGCAGAGTTGTATATGCAGCAGATAGTCAGGCAGCATGGGATCCCTGTCAGTATTGTGTCAAATAGAGATACCTGTTTTATATCACATTTCTTGAAGAGTTTACATCATAGCCTGGGTACCAAGTTAAGATTTAGTACGGCTTACCACCCACAGATGGACGGACAATCAGAAAGAACAATTCAGACTTTAGAAGATATGTTATGAGCTTGCACCCTAGATTTTGGAGGATCTTGGGAGAGTCACCTGTACTTGGTCAAATTTTCATACAATAATAGTTATCAAGCCAGTATCCAGATGGCGCCATTCGAAGCAATATATGGTAAGAAGTGCAGGTCGCTGCTTGCATGGGATGTTATCGGAGAGAGGAAGATGTTAGGCCCAGAGATGATTGTTCTGACGGTTGAAGTGGTTAAGGGGATTAGCGAACGACTTCGAGTTGCACAAGATCGGCATCGTCATTGGGCGGACCAGCATCGTAGGCCGCTAAAATTTTCTGTTGGGGACTACGTGTTCTTGCGGATCTCACCTACTCGTGGAGTCATTAGATTTGGCATTCGCGGAAAGTTGAGTCCGCGATACGTAGGCCCATTTGCTATCCTTGATAGGGTAGGCGATGTTGCTTATCGCTTGTCCCTTCTACCATCGTTACGAGAGGTACATAATGTATTTCATGTATCTCAGTTGCGTAGGAATGTATCGGACCCAAGCCATATCCTCGATCATTCTGAGCTGGTTGTTGGTACCAACCTGTCTTACGAGGAGCAGCCTGTGTCCATTTTGGACCGAAGAGAGAAGATACTCAAGAATCGAACAATTAGCCTTGTCCGTATTGCTTGGGATCATCACTCCTTAGGAGAGTCAACATGGGAACGTGAGGATGATGTCCGATCACGGTATCCACACCTATTTGACTCACAAGGTATATTTCTTTTCGTGTACCTTGATTATTTTAATTCCTCATGCTTATCACCCTATGAATAGAATTGCTTGATGTCCTAGATGGATAAATATAGATGTATTACTTGCTATTGATATTGTAAGATGACTTGTTCGCTAAAATTGCTTGTACTTGATTAGTTTAGCTATGATGTTTCTATCCTGCTTTGATTTAAAATTCCGAGGATGAAATTTTTTCTAAGGAGGGTAGAGATGCCACTTCCCGTTCCCAGAATACGTATTTTTATACATATACTTTTATACATATACTGCTTGAAGGTATTTATTGAATGCTTATCATACATTTATTCTGTAATTTCAAGCTAATTAATTTTTCTGTATTTTATTTTCTGCTTTTGCTTAAGCCGTTGGTTTATTTTGTTCATGTTGAACCAACTTGGTTTAGCTTGGTTCATCATGATCAGGGGTGGATGGCCTTGATCTTGTAGGAAGAAATGGGTGGTGGAGATTTGGACTTGGCTTAATATTTATACCCCTTTACTTTTCTCTCTCTTCATTACTCTCATTTACTTCTTCTTCATCCTCCATTACTCTCCCACCAACCTAGAAACCTTAAGCAATTACAACTTGCTTCATGATGGATCTCAAGTATTATTGTTCCATTCTCTTCCTTACTTGATTTCAAGTCTCTTTAGAACTTGGAGTTTTTGGTTTTTATGGGTATATGTTTGTAGATCTAAGTTTATGTTACTTTCGGTTTTTCTTGGTTTTGACCTATCAAACTTCTTTGTTTTCAAAATCTAGTTGTTTTATGTTGTAGAGAATTTTATTCTACCCTATTTTGACATATGGAAGTCCAGATTTGGCTTGGATTGTTATGTTGGAAAGTCTGGGAACCCTAAACTTTCCAGGTTCTTTTTCTCAGAAAAGTTAGAGAAGAAGAACAGTGTTTGCCGCATAGGCATTCCAGTCTTCATGCGGCTCCTCGTTGGCCGCATAGGTATTCCAGTCTTCATACGGCTCCTCGTTGGCCGCATAGGCATTCCAGTCTTCATGCAGCTCCTCGTTGGCTGCATAGGCATTCCAGTCTTCATGTGGCTCCTCATTAGCCGCATAGGCACTCCAGTCTTCATGCGGCTCCTTTTGGCAGTCTTGCCGTATGGCTCTTAGCAGTCTTGCTGCAAGGCCTTGTTTCCCCCTTGCCGTATGGCTCTTGGCAGTCTTGCCGCATGGCCTTGTTTCCCACTTGCCGTATGGCCCTCGGCAGTCTTGCCGCATAGACCCCATTTCCCCTAGCCGCATGGCGATCCTTGGCCGCATAGGCCATGGCCCTTGACTCCCGGGCAGCATGGGATTCTGAGTTAACTATGGCCGCATAGATGGGTACCCACTTACCCTGCCGCATAGATGGGCATCCATCTACTGCCGCCTTTGGGCTGTTTCTTATCCCGAATTGACATTGATTGTTATCTTGACCATGATTGATCATGCATTCCTAGTTGGAACTAAGAGACTCGCAAGTCATCTTATTGAATTGAATGAGACACGTTCATGTATGAACCATGAACCATTGCGATCGACTAGCCGATCCGAACATTAGCATATGGACACATGTTGGCTTCCATTTTTCTGTAAAAGCAGCATGTGTATCTTACAGTCAAGGCATGATTATTCCATGGCTAGGTTTGATTGTTGCATTACGCTATGTAAGACCTACAACCTAACCGCACAGGCATCATTATAGAGTTATGCATACCATACTCTGTACAAAAGTACTCATTCTGAATGACCATGATCCACGGCATGAGATTTCAATCAACATAGGGACTATTAAGCTAAATAAAATAACGATTGCATGGAGAGAATGGATTTCCGAGTTCTTATATGGCAGCCATCTTGGGATAATTAGTGCCCCGACATGCCGGCTAGTTCCCACAGATACTGCAAATCCGCCACACGGGCAGGAAGTGGTATCTGTTTATACTGTTACATATATTGATGACGGGCGTCCCGCTGGGACTCGTCTAATTCATGATTGACGCAATTGATTATTGGATAGACTAGCCTTGCTTGTACATAGTAAGAACTGAGGAATCTTTTATTGCATGTTTCCAAGACAACTTGGAACTTACAGTTAGCAAGCCGTAGTAGTTGTATTGCCGTTTAAATTGATTTGTTTGTGTACTGTACTTACTCTGTTAACTACGGAGATGAGCAGAATGTCAGGACATGACGGGTCAACTTCTGTCCTTGTTTGGTTGGGAAGTTGGTTTGAAGTGTCGTGATGTTATGCAAACCCCAGTAGCAAGCAGAGATCTATTTATCATATTCTTAACTCTTATCACTGGTTCTATTTCTCATATCGTGCTTCCTTGCAGTACTTGCTATTAGAGGTCTAACCTCTCTGATTTTGCATTGCCAGATTTAGAGCCAGCTTCCGAGGACTCAGCTTACTTCTACCTCCAAGATGGTCAATACTAGAGGAATGATTGCAGGAGGACACGAGTGGGTTCCTTGCTTTTGTGCTTGTTTTACTTCTTACTTTACTTATTGCCATTTGGCACCGACATATTAGTCGGACTATCTTATACTTACCTTTATATAATTATAATTAAGTCAGACTGCAGCTGATAACAATTGTGTATACCTTGCTATATCATCTGGCTATGTTTTGTATAGCCAGATCTCTAGAACATTTTGATGAGCATTTGGGACGCCTTACTGCTTTATTTTACATGTTCTCTATTATTGCTTCTTGTTTGAATGATTGAGACAATAGATGTTGAGTAACCATAGTGAGACTTTCATGTAGTATACACCCCCTCGTCGTTAGGCAGCATTGATCGTATTATACGATATTCTTCTACCCGTAATACGTAGCTGGCTGAGTCATTCCCCCGCTCTCCGGTATTCCGCTTCTGGGGCGTGACAGATAGAGATACCCGTTTTATATCATATTTCTGGAAGAGTTTACATCATAGCCTAGGTACCAAGTTAAGATTTAGTACGGCTTACCACCCACAGATGGACGGACAATCAGAAAGAACAATTCAGACTTTAGAAGATATGTTACGAGCTTGCACCCTAGATTTTGGAGGATCTTGGGAGAGTCACCTGTACTTAGTCGAATTTTTATACAATAATAGTTATCAAGCCAGTATCCAGATGGCGCCATTCGAAGTAATATATGGTAAGAAGTGCAGGTCGCCGCTTGCATGGGATGTTACCGGGGAGAGGAAGATGTTAGGCCCAGAGATGATTGTTCAGACGGTTGAAGTGGTTAAGGGGATTAGAGAGCGACTTCGAGTTGCACAAGATCGGCATCGTCATTGGGCGGACCAGCATCGTAGGTCGCTAGAATTTTCTGTTGGGGACCACGTGTTCTTGCGGATCTCACCTACTCGTGGAGTCATTAGATTTGGCGTTCGCGGGAAGTTGAGTCCGCGATACGTAGGCCCATTTGCTATCCTTGATAGGGTAGCCGATGTTGCTTATCGCTTGTCCCTTCCACCTTCGTTACGAGAGGTGCATGATGTGTTTCATGTATCTCAGTTGCGTAGGAATGTATCGAACCCAAGCCATATCCTCGATCATTTTGAGCTGGTTGTTGGTACCAACCTGTCTTACGAGAAGCAGCCTGTGTCCATTTTGGACCGAAGAGAGAAGATACTCAAGAACTAAACAATTAGCCTTGTCCGTATTGCTTGGGGTCATCACTCCTTAGGAGAGTCAACGTGGGAACGTGAGGATGTTGTCCGATCACGGTATCCGCACCAATTTGACTCGTAAGGTATATTTCTTTTTGTGTACCTTGATTGTCTTAATTCCTTATGCTTATCACCCTATGAATAGAATTTCTTGATGTCGTAGATGGATAAATATAGATATATTACTTGCTATTGATATTGTAAGATGACTTGCTCGCTAAAATTGCTTGTACTTAGATTAGTTTAGCTCTGATGTTTCTATCCTGCTTGGATTTAAAATTCCGAGGACGGAATTTTTTTCTAAGGAGGGTAGAGATATCACTCCCCGTTTCCAGAATACGTATTTTTATATATGTACTTTTATACATGTACTGCTTAAAGGTATTTATTTAATATTTATCATGCATTTGTTCTGTATTTAATTCCTTTAATTTATTCTGTAATTTCATGCTAATTAATTTTTTCGTATTTTATTTTCTGTTTTTGCTTAAGCCCTTGGCTTATTTTGTTCATGTTGAACCAACTTGGTTTAGCTTGGTTCATCATGATCAGGGGTGGATGGCCTAGATCTTGTAGGAAGGAATGGGTGGTAGAGATTTGGACTTGGCTTGATATTTATACCCCCTTTACTTTTCTCTCTCTTCATTACTCTCATTTACTTCTTCTTCATCCTCCATTACTCTCCCACCAACCTAGAAAGCTTAGGTAAGTACAACTTGCTTTATGATGGATCTCAAGTATTATTGTTCCATTCTCTTCCTTACTCGATTTCAAGTCTCTGTAGAACTTGGAGTTTTTGGTTTTCATGGGTATATGTTTGTAGATCTAAGTTTATGTTACTTTCAGTTTTTCTTGGTTTTGACCTATCAACCTTCTTTGTTTTCAAAATCTAGTTGTTCTATGTTGTAGAGAATTTCATTCTACCCTATTTTGACCTATAGAAGTCCATATTTGGCTTGGATTGTTAGGTTGGGAAGTATGGGACCCCCAACTCCCCAGGTTCTTCTTCTCGGAAAAGTTGGAGAAGAAGAACAGTGTTGGCCGCATAGGCATTCCAGTCTTCATACGGCTCCCCGTTGGCCGCATAGGCATTCTAGTCTTCGGCTCCTCATTAGCCGCATTGGCATTCCAGACTTCACGCGGCTTCTCGTTAGCCGCATAGGCATTCTAGTCTTCATACGGCTCCTCTTTAGCCGCATAGACATTCCAGTCTTCATGCGGCTTCTCGTTAGCCGCATAGGCATTCCAGTCTTCATGCGGCTCCCCATTAGCCGCATAGGCACTCCAGTCTTCATATGGCTCCTCTTTGGCAGTCTTACCGCATGGCATTGTTCCTCCCTTGCCGCATGGCTCTTGGCAGTCTTGCCGCATGGCCTTGTTCCCCCCTTACCGCATGGCTCTCGGCAGTCTTGCCGCATAGACCCTGTTTCCCCCTAGCCGCATGGCCCTTGGCTCCCGGGCCGCATGGGATTCTGACTTACTCTGGCCGCATAGATGGGCATCCATCTACTGCCGCCTTTGGGCTGTTTATTGTTCCGAATTAACATTGATTGTTACCTTGATTAATGATTGATCATGTGTTTCTAGTTGGAACTAAGAGACTGGCTAGTCGTCTTATTGAATTGAATGAGACACGTTCATGTATGAACCATGAACCATTACGATCGACTAGTCGATCCGAACATTGGCATATGGACACATGTTGACTTCTATTTTTCTACAAAAGCAGCATGTGTATCTTACAATCAAGGCATGATTATTCCATGGCTGGGTTTGATTGTTGTATTACGCTATGTAAGACCTACAACCTAACCGCACGGGCATCGTTGTAGAGTTATGCATATCGTACTCTGTACGAAAGTACTCATTCTGAATGACCATGATCCACGGCATGAGATTTCAATCACTATAGGGTCTATTAAGCTAAATAAAATAACGATTACATGGAGAGAATATATTCCCGAGTTCTTACATGGCAGCCATCTTGGGACAATTAGTGTCCCGACATGCCGACTGGTTTCCATAGATACTGCAAATCTGTCACACGGGCAGGGAGTGGTATCTGCTTATACTGTTACATATATTAATGACGGACGTCCCACTGGGACTCGTCTAATTCATGATTAGCGCAATTGATTATTGGATAGACTAGCCTTGTTTATACATAGTAAGAACTGAGGAATCTCTTATTGCATGTTTTCAAGACAACTTGGAACTTAAAGTTAGCAAGCCGTAGTAGTTGTATTGTCGTTTAAATTGATTTGTTTGTGTACTGTACCTACTCTGTTAACTAATGAGATGAGCAGAATGTCAGGACATGACGGGTCAACTTATGTCCTTGTTTGGATGGAAAGTTGGCTTGAAGTGTCGTGATGTTGTGCGAACCCCAGTAGTAAGCAGAGATCTATTTATCATATTCTTAACTCTTATCACTGGTTCTATTCCTCATATCGTGCTTCCTTGCGGTACTTGCTACTAGAGGTCTAACCTCTCTGGTTTTGCATGGCCAGATTTAGAGCCAGCTCCCGAGGACTCAGCTTACTTCTACCTCCAAGATGATCAATACTAGAAGAATGATTGCAGGAGGACACGAGTGGGTTCCTTGCTTCCCTGCTCGTTTTACTACTTACTTTACTTATTGCCGTTTGGCACCGACATGTTAGTCGGACTATCTTGCACTTACCTTTACATAATTGTAACTAAGTCAGACTGCAGCTGATAACAATTATGTATACCTTGCTATATCATCTGGCTATGTTTTGTACAGCCAGATCTTAAGAACATTTTGACTGAGCGTTTAAGACGCCTTACTGCTTTATCTTACATGTTCTCTATTATTGCTTCTTGTTTGAATGATTAAGACAATAGATGTTGAGTGACCATAGTGAGACTTTCATGTAGTATGCACCCCCTCGTCGTTAGACATCATTGATCTTATTATACGGTATTCTTCTACCCGTAATACCTAGCTGACTGAGTCATTCCCCCGCTCTCCGGTATTCCGATTCTGGGGCGTGATAGAGTTGGCGGCAGTTATCTTTGCTCTTAAGTTATGGAAGCACTATCTATACGGAGAGCGTGTGGAGATCTTTACAGACCATAAGAGCTTGAAGTATGTGTTTACATAGTAAGAGCTCAACATGAGGCAGCGTAGATGGTTGGAGTTGATGAAGGACTTCGATATTTTCATTACAGTATCATCCAGGGAAGGCCAACGTGGTTGCCGACGCCTTGAGTAGGTATCCGGTAGCTATGTGTTTGACGATGGATTGTCACTTGTTAGCAGATTTGGAGAGCCTGGGAATCGAGGTGATTATACCAGGAGTTCAGATACAGATGTGGGGCCTTCAGATTCAGTCAGACTTGATAGAGAGGATCAAGTCAGCTCAGTTCGACGATGTTACTCTGCGGTGTATCCGAGAGCAGGTTCGAGCAGGATTGGTGGATGATGAGTTTGTTATTACAGAGGATGGTGTCACGCCCCGATCTCGCTAGGGTCATCCGTCTTGCTTGGATCCCTGCGGGATCGATCGTCCTCGCTAAGGCGTGATGCCGTGCAAGCCTAAGTTGCGCTTGCACAAGGCCATGTACCTGCACAAAAATAACTAGTCAAGCAAAACACACGCACGCACCCATTAGTCAAGCAAAAGACACGCACGCACCCATTGCAGAAAACCAAATGTTGGACACAGAGATTTGAAATAAAAATACTCATTTTATTCATAGCTTGATAGGAATACAAGTACAAAGCTTTGTTACTCAGATTTGCCTTATAATTTGGCTACAAGATTCTCTTTGAAATACTCTTTTGAAATTAGCCACAATGCCCATACATGATATCCTTTATTACAAGCTGGAATTGAAAGACACCTTCAAGGAAATGAAAACTGGAAACTTGCAATTGACTGAAAGTAAACTTCGAGGCGATCCACGAGCTCTACTGGGCTAGACGAGCTTCGGTGCCTCACTTGAAATCCCCCTGTCTCCTTTTGCTTTCTGAAAAGGATGCCCACAACGTGGGTCAGTACACATCATGTACTGGCGAGCGGCTTTTGGCCGAACTCGCAAATCTCTGCACTAAATCAATATGTTGAGCTAACATTTACTAGTGATCTTTCTACTTGTCTAGGTTCTTTTTAACAATTCATAAGAACATGACAGATAGAATATATCATAGCAACTTACCCTCGCCGGCAGTCATCCCTGCACAAAACCACGTTAGCACAATTTGCATAATGAGTAATTCATGATTCATTCTTGCAGATATTGAAGTTGTCATTCGGGTCATGCAGGTGGACTATTCTACATGTTGGTCCATGGGTTTTCCCCATGATTAGCCGCTGTGACTCTTTGGTTCAGCTCGTCGCTAAGGACTCAGATCGACTCCCATTTTCACATGGAGGCCCTAATCTCTCCTAGGCCGAGCGGTTCCAGGTGCCCCCAGATACCACCCGAGAGACAAATATTTCCTTGTATACAAGTTATCCGAGACCAAATGCATGCTCTAGCCGTTCTATCAGATGAGACACACTTGGACTTATGCACAGGTATACGACACGTTTGATTCGTGCCTTCAGGTTTATCTCAACACGTACAAGTTCGTCTGTACATGTCTACATTTTCAAGCATACTGGTGACAAGCAGATGGTCATTCTTATCGAGCAGATAGAGTGGCAACACATATTCTTGCATTGATTCAATTCAATTATCTTCCCTTATCTTTTGTGGATGTGGTATCGTTGATCATTGGGACAAGACAACAGAGTAGACTAGAGATCATTTTTCTTAGGCGTACAGATCAATGTCTGTTCAGTTGAAGCAACTCACCGAGATAAATCTTAGTAGAGAGAAGGAGGGACTTCACGCACCGTTCACGAACGATTTACGCGGCCTACAATGGCACCAACAGTTGATTAGCATACTTCGTCTCTTTCTCTCAAGATTCGGAATGAATGCGAAATGCGATGAAAGCGAACAATGAAAACCAATCATCGAAAACCAACACGAAAACGCATTCATCAAAACCAAGCAGCGAAGAGAAAACATTCAGCAAAACTCTTGGATTCATTTCAATAGAAGCCAATCCATCAATTGGAAAGGTTCATTGCATTTCATCCGTGATCAATCGATACCGGCAAAGGTTTCACCAAATACTCAGTTCATGACTGAGTCAACAAGCCGTAGGTATTACATAGTGGACCGCAAGGAGCGGGGCACTACAGATGGCACATTGAGGCACGATTCCAGACTGTGTGTGCCGAGCAGAGAGCTTCGGGAGCAGGTTATGCAGGAGGCCCATCGTTCTCAGTACTCTATACATCCAGGTGCCAACAAGATGTATAGGGATCTGAAGGAGCATGTATGGTGGTATGGGATGAAGCGGGAGGTAGCACGCTTCGTAGCCAGATATTTAGTCTGTTAGCAGGTTAAGGCAGAGGGACAGAGACTAGGAGGACTATTACAGCCATTGTCCATTCCGGAGTGGAAGTGGGAGTACATCACGATAGACTTTGTTTCTGGATTGTCGCGTACACCAGAAGGAAAAGACGCGATTTGAGTCAATGTAGACAGATTGACCAAATCAGCCCACTTTTTGCCATTTAAAGTGGGTACGTCTGCTGAGAAGCTAGCAGAGATGTATATGCGATAGATTGTCAGGATACACGGAGTTCTAGTGAGTATTATCTTGGATCAGAATAGTCGCTTTACTTCCTATTTTTGGCGTAGTCTTCTGACTAGTTTGGGCACTCAGCTCAAATTCAGTACTGCATAACACCCTCAGACGGACGGACAGTCAGAGAGAACTATTCAGACACTCGAGGACATGTTGCAGACTTGTGTTCTAGATTTTTGAGGATCCTGGGAGGATCACCTGCACTTAGTTGAGTTTGCATACAATAACAGCTTTCAGGCCAGCATTGGAATGTCACCATTCGAGGCACTGTACGGGTGGAGATGCCGTAGACCCTTGTCTTGGGATAACGTTGGAGAGCGAGCTTTATTGGGACCTGAGAAGGTTTTTGACGCAGCCGAGAAGGTGAAGCTCATCAGAGATCGACTTCGTGTAGCGCAGGACAGACAGTGGCATTGGGCTGATAGCCACCGGAGACCCTTGCAGTTTGAGGTACAGCTTAGCTTAGGATTAGAATCTTGTTTGTTTTATGATTTTGTTTGATCATGTGATTGTTATAGTAAAGTTGAGACCATGTTTGTGCTAGGTTGGAGATCTGGTGTTCTTGAGGATATCTTCGACGCGTGGTACTATTCGCTTTGGTGGACGTGGAAAGCTTAGTCCATGTTTCATCAGTCCTTTCGTTATCAATGGAAGAGTCGGTGACATGTCTTACAGACTGGACTTGCCTGCTGCATTAGAGGGAGTCTACAATGTATTTCACGTGTCGCAGTTGAGACGGTATGTGGCGGATCCCAGCCATGTACTGGATCATTCCGAGATCGAGGTAGGCCCTACTCTTAGTTATCCAGAACAGCCTGTGGAGATTCTGGATCGACGGGAGAAAGTGTTGAGGAACCAGACGATACCCTTGGTTCGCGTATCTTGGAGGCATCACTCTCCAGGTGAGTCTACCTGGGAGAGGGAGGATGAGATGCGCGAACAATACTCTTATCTTTTTCAGTCTTGAGGTATGATTTTTCTATCCTTCTCATACATTCAGTTTTGTCTTTAATTTCGAGGACGAAATTATTTTAAGGAGGGTAGATTTGTCACACTCACTTTTTCTAATTAAGGGTATTTTAGTCTTTGTGCATTTTTTGAATTTATTTAAATTGTTAATTAAATTGATTTTTGTGTATTTTGGATTGGTGCATTGATAGGACCTAGATGGTATAACCTTAGTCAACCTTGTTTAGAAGTCTAATAATGTGATTATGTTTATAATTGACTTATTAGAATTAATTTAGAATTTTTATCTATTTTATAGAATTATTTAGTGATTTTTAAGTCTTTCTAGAAGCCTTTTTAAGCTTTTTGTCATTGGACTTTTGTAGCAACCTAGGAATGCTTGGCCCATGACTTAACCTAACCCTAAAACCCGCCACCCTAGCATAGCCAGCAAAGCATAGCAGCAATCCCTCTCTTTTGTGAAGAATTCCATAGCCTCCACTAGATCAAAAGAAAAACCCTAGTTTCCCTTTCCCTTCAAAACCCTAACTCTCTCATCCGGCATCCGATTTGTGCCAAACGAATTGCGTTGCGACCGTGGGGAGGAGGAGAACTTGCTGGAGCATTGCTAGCAAGGAGTTGGAGGCATTTGCTCGGGAGAAATCAGTCGTCGGAGTGCTCGAGGAGTCACTTTCATTAAGATTTCGACTCTGAATAGGTAAACCACGTTCTAGCAATGTTTCTTCTGATTTTTCTTCATGTTAGCATGTATCTAGGTACCCTCGACCTGTAGGTTTAGTTTCGTTCAATTTCGTGTCCGTAAGATGCGCATATCGGACACGTATCGGAGTTACTACATAGGTGTTCGACAAAATTACCCAATGGATCGAAACTTGTTAATTTCTGAAACTATTTGTATGTTTTGATAGCCCTAGACACAAGGATCACGAAACCCTAGTTTTTATCTCAATTCGAGCTCGTGATCGTATCCAAACAGGACACGAACATGTTGCGCGTGGGGCCGCGCTCGTGTCCTGCTGTTTTTGCGCGGCATCGGCCACGTGGCCACATGCCACTTGGCGTGGAGGTGGGGGCAACGACTGACATGTCAGCCCCCAAGCCTCGCACGACTTCGTACCGTGTCGAGAGAGAAAATACGACCGCACGGGTCGACACACGCACGCGCACAGCCGTCGCTGACACAGCCTTCGTGCCAACACGTGTGGACACGTGGACATGATTCAGGGTATCCTACATGTAGCCCTATACCTAATCTATCCTAGGATACGACCACGACACGCGAGGTGGGACGCACGAGTCCCGCGACTCGTCGTCCCGCGTGCACGACGCTGTGCACTGTTCTGTGCCACACGCACAGGCCGCGCGTGGACACGGGCTTCGTGCGCGTCGAACACGACACGTGGCCGCATACTACCTCGGCCAGTAGGTCGGGGACATGTTTGCCTAGGTGTACGCAAAGTTTCAGGAGAAACGGTTCGGAATGGAGCGAGAAATCGAACTTGCATCGATTCGCTTGACACGCGTATCCGGCTTTCCGATACGTACTCTGTGGACACGATATGGACACGGTTTCAATCCTGTGAGTACCCGAGCATGTCACATATATCGAGACCATTGTATTTGCCAAGTTTCGTGGGTTCTAGTTGTGTATTCTGTGTTTTGGGTCGTTATATGGATTTTGGGTTATTTTGACATTTAATTTTGAAACAAATTTGTGATATTTTGATTTCTTGAGTTTTAATCCATAATTTCTGAGTTTATCTCATAATTGAGAGATTCTAGACTTGCGGGAAGTGGTCGTTGGAGTTATATCCCAATATTTCTACCAATTATGTATATATATAGCTTTTTCCTATTTATGTATAGTCTATATATGTATGTATAGTCTATATATATGTATGTATATATATGTATGTATATATATATTTCACAAAAAAAAATATATATATATATATTTCAATATATATAGCTATGTGTGTGTATATATATATATATATATATATATATATATATATATATATATATATATATATATATATATATTTGAATGAGTTTTGTCGAGATGCTGTTCTCAGTTTGAGTCTTCATTTTTCCTCTTAGAAACCAACTTCCCTTACCTATATGAGTATATATGTGTATGTATGTATATAAATATATATGTGTATATATATGTAGATATATTACCTAGAATGTATGCATATATATATATATATAAATAAATATATATATATATATATGTAATTAATTGCTTGTGAATGTAACATAGGGAGTATTGAGTCAGATTAGGATTGATCCAAAGAGCCTAGAATGGCCGAGTCGACCGACAAGTTGACCAAGTTGACAAAAGTCAACTTTGGGTCAAACTTGATCCAAATCGACTCAAACGAACTTAGAATGACTTGAAAACTTGTGCTTGACCTAAAAATTAGTAAATTGACTAGTTGACCTTCAGTTGACCAGGTTTGACCAAAGTTGACCAGGTTTGACCAGAGTTGACCAGGTTTGACCAGAGTTGACCAAGGGTTGACTTTGACCTAGAAGGATTTAGAATCATGTAGAATTGTATTGTAGGCATTCCTTATGATATTTTATACCTTGTTGTGACTTGTGGTTGTTCTAAATAGGATTACATCACTCCAGTTCACTTGCACTTCCTCATCAGCAGCTTGGATTGCTAGGCGAGTACACTATTTGACCGTTTCATTCTTGCTTGGATATATTTACTTGTTATAGACTAGTTTACTTATTGCTGTCTTGATGTTATCACGGATTAGTACTATATGGATCTCTTCATGCGATGTTATCCCCTCGGATACATCGGATATATTGTGCTCATGTACTTTATCATGTGCATCGTCTACTCATTGTATTCGTATTTATTCATGTATACTCATGTGACATTCATGTACACTCATGATCATGTGAGCCCTCATGTATAACCCGATGTTCATGTGGACTAGCTATCCATATGACACACTACTTTCATGTGCAATAACATAACCTGGACAGATCCTTGTGTACTGATTTGGACAGGGGGAGTATTTATTTGGTTATGTGATCTACACCTTTTTCATGTACAACTCCAAACTAGATTTAAGTCATGTATAACCTAAGCCAGTTTACATAACCAGATTGTGCTCTACACCACGTAGTTAGTTTAGTTCTCTTAGTATATCACGTATATCTATTTCCATATATCATGTCCTCTTTTACAGTCTCATTTTTTTTATCAGCAGTTCATGTATATTATTCTATAGCTTGTTTCATATTTTCTTTCATGTTATGATCTGTGTGAGAGATATGTATTCGTTCCTGTCCTGACTTGACCTGTTGAAATATTACAGATGATGAGGATTGCTACGACACTTACTATGGAGCAGGCTTAGTTGACACCGGTGACCTGGACCCTCAGCAGGATCCTGTAGTCGCTGAGGACTTGCCATTAGTTTAGATTAGACTTATATCTTTATCTAGTCATTGAGACATTGTGATTGTATTGAGATGTTATTTATGGTGTGATTTTCACCGAGACTTATTATTCATATTGTGACTCTCTGTTGAGATTATCTTATCTTCTTTTCCATCTTAGTTTGTGATTGAGTTTACTTATTAGATTATTCTCCTTTCGGAGCATATTCTAGATTGTGTTAGATGTTGGATCTAGAACAGCGTTCTACCACCTACACTGGGTGCGGATTATGACATAAACTCCTCTTCTCCTCCCGTTCCTCTCAAAAAAATCCTCTTTTCTTCACGTCCTTTCTCTTTCCTCTCAGAAGACACTCTCCCTCCACTAACTAAAACCCCCTCCTAAATTCCAAACCCTAACCCATGATATTTGTCTCCTCATCCTCCTCTCTCACTGACAAGAGAACCCATAAATCCCTCTTCCTCCCAAATCCTAAACCCTAACCCGCCCCAAACCCTATAAAATTGAGACCGACGGCCACCGCGAGAAGAAGGATGCCTCCATCACGCTATATGCTATCTGCATCAACAAGGCGAACAAGCTACGGGTGGTCAAGGCAGGGATCGTCCGTCCTTTATTGGACCTCATGGCGGACATGAAGTCCGGGATGGTGGATAAGGACACTTTCGTGCTCTTCCGTCGCCACCGAAGCCACCGCCGCTGCCACCGTCGCCTCTACCATCGCTGGGAGCAGCAAGCCGAGGCATTCTTCGAGCAGGCCGTGCTCCATCTGCAACGAAAGGAAGGCCGCTCTCAAACTCCCCAAAAACCTAGAATATGTCCCCCTCTCTCTCTCTCTCACACTCTCCAATTTCTTCAAAATACAGAGTAAATTTTGACCTAAATTTACGATTCGTTCCTGAATGCATCGAATAAATCACTAACTATGCTTTTTTTAATATTAACATCAATCAATTCTTTCTTGTAATTACAAAAACCCTTTATTTCTGTTTTTTTCTGGCAAAGCACATAATTACTTATGCGGATAGGTGCGCTTGGCTTCAGATGTGTAGGGAATGCTTTTATATCGTCTTTGAGGAGGAGATCCATAAAGCTATTGTGGACAATAGTTCGTTTAGGCCTGGTAAAAGAGTTGCCATAGGTGCTTCAGGAGGGAAAGGTGCGCCCTATATTCGGTTTGGACATGGCTCTCTTGTTCTCGACATCAATGGATATTATGCACTATCCAATTGTTTGCTATTTGCTCACTTTAACTTGCCACGCTTGCTGCCTTGTACCAATGAGTTGCTTATATTTTTTTGTAAAGTAACAATTTTTTTAGCTTCTATGTTACTTTTCCAGTAGTACTTGTTTAGTTCCTATTTGTTGTTCAACTTGTAATATCTGTAACATATAAAATAGTTTAGTTAGCGTACTTGCTAGGTTAGAACTTTTTGTACAGTTAAAATTCATCCATTTTGTTATATGGGTTTATAGACTATGTGACTGACCCATAATAAGTGCCTTGCAATACATTTGCTGAAAGAAAATGGACAAATATTCCCAACTGGATCTCGAAAGTGTAACCACTACTCTCTACTAAGTAAGTATAAACAAGTGCACAATATTGATCGAAATGCTTTAAAAAGTCAAAAATATAGTTACCCAGATGACTATTTTGATAATAAGCAAATATGCATAACTATAGTCTATAGCTTTTGAGATATGGTATTCGAAGAAACATTACTTGACTTTTAGATATCACCAACTGTACTACTATACAGTATTAGGAATGAAATGCACACCATAGCACATTGAGCTGTATACTTTCAATTGTCACTTTGTAATCTTTTTACATATTGCCCATCTGTGCCACAAGGATGATCAATAAACACACAAATACATTTATCTCAAACAGAAAAAGAGCTTACAAACACACACCAGGAATGAAGGATTACAATTATTGAAGAGAGTGCTGAATTTGGATTCATAATCCCAAACTGTAAGATCCCTTGAGATATGATAGGTAGATGAAAAAATATTACATGACTGTAGGATATCACCAACTGTATTCCTATAGCATGGATGAAGGAGAACCATGGGAGTCATGTATATGGAGACTTTGCTTAACCATTGCACATGGCAAGTTAGCGAGAGGAGTATGTCATTTTGGTATGCGAATTGGAGTGGTTTGGGCATGTTATCCCAGCAGGTCGATAGCATCAGCCGTCCGTGCATTTCTCTTTCTGAGGCGTGCAATGAGGATTTTCAAATCAGTGGCCTAGAAGGGGATCTTCGTCAACATGTGAGGGATGCTTATGAGTCCAGGTTGAGGGGAGAGGTTGATCAGCGGGTTTGGATGAAGGAGAACCATGGGAGTTTCATGCTCAAGTCTGCTTGGTCGCTGAGTCGACATGTTAATAGTACTTGGCGTTGGAAAAGAATGTTCTAGGATAAGATTATCCTGTCAAAATTAGTGTTTTTATGTGGAGACTCGTTAAGGGGGCAGTCCTCCGATAAGGTGCAATCATGCGGAGTGCCTTTCGTCTCCAAGTGCTGCTGCTGCTCTGCTCCAAGTTCTGAAACGGCACAATATCTTTTTGTGGAAGGGGAGATGGCGGTTGTAGTATGGCAAGCGTTCTTGTGTTGTTTTTGCATTCGACATCCTATGCACAGAATGCTTCCTCATCTGCTGCAGACTTGGGCGAACAGCGGGATCCAGGGGTCGGTAGGAGGGCTTCTTGGTAGGCTCATCCCATGCTTAATCATGTGGGAAATTTGGTGTGAGCGAAACTCGCGCAAATTTGAGGAATGTACGCTTTCACCTCAATGGTTATTCAGAGAGTGACAACGTGGCTACGTGAGCTATTGCCTTTGTTTGTCCCAAAGAGCCCTACTCCGTCTCATGTCCAAGTGTTCCTCTCGTTCTTCAAATTGCCGACCATCGGTGCTATTTGGAAGATGCCTAAGTGGCTGCAATGGGCGCCGAAGTCGGGGTCTAGTTAGATTTTAAACACGGATGGAGCAAAGTCTGACGCGGTTGCGGGTGGGGGAGGTCTACTCTGCGGCAGTACGGGGGAGATATCTCTTGCCTTTACGAAGAAGTATGCGAATAAACCTGTGTACATGGCCGAACTTCGAGCAATCCATGATGGTTTGGTGATGTGTCTTGAGCAGGGTACGAATGACGTCAAAGTTCAAACAGACGCTTTACTTGTGGCGAATTGGATTTGTAGAGAATAATTGTTGTGTGTTTTATTGATTGGCTACTCCACTACTTATAGGGAGTCTAGCTCCTCTTCATATTACATTTTCCAATGTGGGACTAAATTCCTTATTAGTTCTCAACACTCCCCCTCAAGATGGGCGATAGATATTAATCATTCCCATCTTGTTACATAGCTTCGACAGACTTAATGAACTAAGACCCTTAGTCAGACAGTCTGCCACTTGTTCTTCTGAGCGAACATGATCAATCTTCAGTATCCCTTGTTCCAGCTTCTCTTTGATGAAGAATCGATCGATCTCGAAGTACTTCGTTCTGTCGTGCTGAACTGGATTGTTAGCTATACTTATTGCAGCTTGACTATCGCTCAAAAGACGTAACGGTGCTCCCTTGTCCAGCTTCAACTCTGTCAGCAACGCTTTCACTCACAACAATTCCGACACTCCTAAAGCCATTGCTCTGTATTCTGCTTTAGCTGTAGACCGTGCTACCACAGACTGTTTCTTGCTTCTCCATGAGACCAAGTTTTATCCTACAAAGACACAATATTCCGTGGTAGACCTTCTATCGTCTATGCATCTTGCCCAGTCTGCATCGCAGTATCTCTCAACTTCTATACATCCATTCTTCTTGAACCATAGCCCTTTCCCCGGCGTCCCTTTCAGATATCTCAAGATCTGAAATACTGCATCCATATGACCTGTTCTGGATCATGCATGTAGCGACTTACTACACTCACCGCAAATGAGATATCAGGACTAGTGTGTCCCAGATAAATCAATTTTCCTATAAGTCGTTGATATCTTTCACGATCAACTGGCTCTCCTGCTTCTGCTCCCAACTTGCACTTTTGGTCAATTGGAGTGACTGCTGCTTTGCATCCCAGCATCCCTGTCTCCTTCAGCAGATCTAGTGCGTATTTTCTCTGTGAGAGAACAATTCCTTGTTCGCCTTCACACACCTCGATACCTAGAAAGTACCTCATCGTTCCTAAATCCTTCACCTCAAACTCCTTCCCGAGTTTTGATTTCAACTTAGCGATCTCGACTTCATCATTACCTGTGATTACTATATCATCCACGTATACAGCAAGTATAGTGATGTGGCCTCTTGCATGCTGAAGAAAAGACCGTATGATCTGCATTTGCTTGATGGTATCACATGCCTGTAACAGCCTTTCTGAATCTGTCAAACCAGGCTCGAGGAGATTGCTTGAGTCCATATAGCGACTTCTTTAGTTTGCACACTTTTCCATGCGATGTTCCTCCGTCTGATTCTGTAGCGTAGCACCCTGGCGGGAGTTCCATGTACACTTCTTCTTGTAGGTCCCCGTGGAGAAAGGTATTCTTCACATCTAACTGGTATAGCTTCCATCCATAGTTTGCTGCAATGGAGACCAGAGTTCTTACAGTGCTCATTTTCGCTATTGGAGCAAACATCTCATCATAGTCGATGCCATATGATTGTGTGTATCCTTTTGCAACCAACCTTGCCTTGTATCGTTCCACTTTTCCTTCTGACGTCTCCTTTACTGTGTACACCCATTTGCATCCCACAGTTTTCTTTTCTTTGGGTAATGGAACCAGCTCCCACGTCTTATTTTTTTTCCAGTGCCCCAAGTTCTTCCATCATTGCAGCTTTCCACCTTGGATCTTTCTTTGCTTCCTGCCCACTTTTGGGCAACGAAGTAGAGTCTAATGATGCAATGAAGGCTCGATAATTCGAAGAAATGTTAGAATAAGACAGGTAGTTGGCAATATCATGTTCATAATCATCAAAACGATTAGGAGCCTTACCCGCATTGATGCGAGAAGATCTCCTTAAGGGAGCAATAGGAGGTGGAGAGATCATACCATCAGAGTCAGAGAGATCCGCATCAGAATCAGATTGATTCAGTGCGGGGGCAACATCTTCAAGAGTTGGAGCAGGAGTAGACGAGGGACTTGGTACAGTAGGCACAGGACACGGTACAGGCACAATACTGGACTTCTGCTGTCTCCTTCTGTAGACTTGGAGCTCCTTTGCCATTATCTGTTGCTCATTTGTCATTGCCTGTTGCTCCCCCTGTTTAATATATGTATCTTTTTCATCTTCTGTATCGTAGTCACTGCTTTCTCTCCCTGTCGTCCAGTTTTCCACGACCGGACATGGGACCGATCCGACCACCACAGATGGGCTTATTTTCTCCCCCTCACATCTAACACCCTCTGTGTTAGGTGTGTCACCAAACGCTGAACCGTCATCCGAACCATAATATGGTTCCAGTTCTCTGAATGTAACGCCCATGCTTACAAACATCTTCCGCTCAACTGGGCTCCAACATGCGTATCTCTTCTGAGTTGCCGTGTACCCGACAAAGACACATTTAACCGCTCTAGGATCCAGTTTGTCAACTCCTGCCCTATTATCTTGGACAAAACATACACATCCAAATACTTTCGGTGGAACAGTGTACGTGGTTGCACCAGTAAGCATCTCCAACGGTGTCTTCCAGTCTAATACCTGAGATGGCATTCTGTTGATGAGATAAGAGGCCGTTAACATTGTCTGCCCTCATAAGTGTTTCGGGACATTCATAGCCAGCATCATCGTCCGTGCGACCTCTAGCAGGTGTCTGTTCTTCCGTTCGGCCACACCATTTTGTGCCGGTGTATAGGCACATGAAGTTTGGTGTAGTATTCCATGAGTGGATAAATACTCAGCAACCTTCTTATTTGTATACTCCGTTCCATTGTCAGACCGTAAGCACTTAATTTTAGTGCCATATTGTGTTTCTACCCGGCGATGAAAGTCTCGAAACGCCTCAAAGATATCACTTTTATTCTTCATAAGGTAGACCCATGTCACGCGAGTATAACAATCAATAAAAGTGACGAACCATCGAAAACCGTTAATACCGGTTGTAGGACAAGGGTCCCATACGTCCGAATGTATCATATCAAATGCAGCTGAACTTCTACTTCCTGAACTCACATACGTGCTTTTGGTATGTTTACCCAACTCATATGCATTACAAAATAACTTCTCTTTATTAGCCCTTTGGTATAAGGACGGATACATGCGACTAATAATTTTAAAAGAAGAATGACCGACACGCTGGTGTTGGAGTAGCAATTCATCTTCTACACAAGGTTCACAATATCGGTATCGGAATCGGTATCGGACTATTCCTATGAGTATTGGTATCGGCGATATCGGTAGTATCGGCGGTATCGTATCAGAGTATCGAACTTTGGTATCGAAAAACAAATAATTATTAATAAATTATTTACGTTTAAAAACATATATTTTATACATTTATGCATAATTTTAAGTATTTCAGCGTTATTTCTTAGTAGTTTTGAAATTATATGAAATAGTAGTCACCCTTACCGATTGGTTTACTTACAATAGATGTGATTTTCTTCACACACACACGCACACACACAATAGATGTGATTTTCTTTTTTAACATGCTTCTACAACCTTGTTATGCTTTAAACCCTTGTTGATTTGTCTTTTTTGTTTAATTTTCTTTGCCGAATTGACCGGAACAAAGACCCCCAATGTCGGTATCGGTCAATATTTTGTATCGGTCGGTATCGGAACATGCCAAACCGTATCGGTATCGACCGTATCGGATCGGTATCGGCCGATACTTTAAACCATGCTTCTACACTGCGCCGTGAATCTTCCGGTGGTGTGTCTGCTACCAGAGATGCCAATGCTTTGTCCAGTTCAGTCCTGTCCAAGTACCACAGCCCCTTATGCCATGTGTCAGTCCCTAGTCGTCGTCCTGTCCCCTTCTCCTGAAAAGTCACCGTAGGAATGTCAAAGGAAACAGTACAGTTAAGATCAAGAATAATGGCACTAATAGAAAGAAGATTGACAGGAAAAGACGGAGCATGTAAGACATTGGTGAGAGTCAGAGAAGGGGTGCATGCAACAGTGCCTTTACCCATGACAGGGCTGGAGTTACCATCAGCAGTTTGAATGCTCTCCAGCGTCGGTAGGTGAGTATAGTCCTGGAACTCACCGCGGGACCCCGTGACATGACGAGATGCCCCAGAGTCCATAATCCAACCGGGTTGGTGGACAGCTGCTGCAAGAGCACGCGCAGGAATACCTGTGCTGGTTTGGACAAAGCAAGTGACGTGATCCCCCGAGGTAGATGACGCTCCATGACTGCCGTCCAAACCCAGCTTCGTGCTGCGTAACTTCGCGAGGAACTCCTTCTCAAGAGGGGTTAACTCAGCCAGGTGATGTTCTCCCCTTCCTCCGTCAGATTAGCTTTGTGCCCTCCAGAATAATTTTTTCTTCTACCAGCATAACCGCCTCTACCACCTCGACGTCCTTCGCGGCCCCGTCCACGATCACTCGACTGACTTTGCAGGGGTTTTGGACAAAATCTGATGTAATGTCCTGAGTCACCACAGTTGTGGCAAACACCGGCCACAGAGGGAGGCTGATTGAAGGCGGCAAGGGCAGACTTGTCAACAGCGGCTTGCTCCCCCTGGAAGGAGCCCTTGTTGGGCATCAACTTCAAGCGAGCCTCTTCTTGTGCCATGGCAGCTATAGCTTCTTCTAAGGTTGGAAGCATGGGCTGTGCCAGGAGTACATTCCTTCTATGCTCAAACACAGGGTTAAGACCCTTCAAGAACTTCATCATCCGTTGTCGCGAAATATAATTCAAGAACTTTTGGAAATGTTTCACAAATGCTGGTTCGACTTGGGCATCTTCCATCCCCAGAGGATCATAGTGATCCAGATCAGACTAGTACTTCTTCAACAGTGCTGCATACTCAGAGATGGTGCGGTCGTCCTGGGCAACCCTATCAAGTTCATCCTGCAGTTGGAAGACCTGCATAGGATTGCCCGATCCTGAGTACATATCCCTCAAAGTCCGCCATATATCAGCAGCAGCCTCCATTGTCTCTACATTGTCCGACACCTGGTCGGTCAAGGAGGCTGTCAACCATCCAGCCACAACATTGTTGACAATTTTCCAAATAGCAAACTCCTTTGAGGAGGGATCATCTGGCGCCTTGGTTTGGCCATTGACTTAGCCAACAAAGCAACGTCCCTTCAGCGTCCGCATGGCCTGCCGTGACCATTTCAAGTAGTTGGACGTTCTTTCCAACTTCGTCTCCAGCTTGTCCAGCTTTCCCATTTTGTAGGGTGACGGATCCACATCAGTATGGATCACACGTGGGGTCGCCTCGGTTAATCTCTTTGATAAAATAGCATCAACCAAGGTCTGCATCTCTTCTGCTGTCAGTTTACCACTGATCGAATCCATGGCATCTTCAACTGTGATTCGTCGTCTTCGTCAGCTTCGTCGTCGTCGTCGTCGTCGTCTTTATGTAAAGTCTTCAACAGAGACCTTACGAATGCGCTGTAAACGTGGCCAACACCGGCGAGCGCATGTAGACCCTAATTTGCAGATCGAGAACGGAAAACAAATAAAGCATTTGTAATTCCGGAGGACGTAATCTAGGAACAGAAGGTGCAAATAGAGCATTTGATAACCATCCGTCTTCGAAAAATCGCCCACATAATCTCGCTCTCAAATTAGGGTTTTCTTTTTTTTTTTTTTGTTGTTTTTTTGTTTTTTTTGAGAAAAGGGGGGGGGGGGGTTCGGCAGCAGTGGGTCGGAAGAGGGAGGGGGGTGGGGGGGCGTCGGGGGGGGGTCGTCGGGGAGGTGGGGGGGGGGGGTCGGCGGGGGGGGGGGGGGGGTGGGGGGGTCGGCGGGGGGTGGGGGAGGCGTCTGGGGGGGGTGGGGGCTAGGGGTTAGGGTCGGCAGGGGGTGCTGGGGGTTAGGGTCTAAGGGGGGGGGCTGGGGGTTAGGGTCGACAGGGGGGGCTGGGGGTTAGGGTCGACAAGGGGGTGGGGTCGGCAACAGGGGGCGGGGGCGGCTGGGGGTTAGGGTCGGCAGGGGGGCTGGGGGTTGGGGTCGTGGGGGGGGGGGGGGGGGCTGGGATTTAGCGCCGGCAAGGGGGGGCTGGGTGTTAGGGTCGGCAAGGGCGGGGGGGTCGGCAGCAGGGGGCAGCAGGGGGGGGGGGTCGGTAGGATTGGAGAAGGGGTGAATTTTTTTTTTTGTGGTTATGGCTCTGATACCATGTAGAGAATAATTGTTGTGTTTTATTGATTGGCTACTCCACTACTTATAGGGAGTCTAGCTCCTCTTCAGATTACATTTTCCAATGTGGGACTAAATCCCTTATTAGTTCTCAACAGGATTAATGGCAACAAACAGGGGCCTTGGTTGGCTAGATATTTTGTTCAGAAGATCAGGGAGCTCTCTGCTCATATCGACTTTAACGTGGTGCACGTCTTCAGGGAAACGAATCAGGCGGAAGACTGGTTAGCTAACAGGTCTATCAAAGATCATGGCGAGTATTTGTGGTTGTACTCATTCCCGGCCACTTTGTGTGATATATCTTTCATGGGTAGCTCTGGGGCTTGGTATCTCAGGCGCTAGGTGCTTTTGTTTTAGTAGTTTTTGTTTTGGTTTGGTGGTGATAGCCTTATAAAAACCACATGTACCTGAACTACGTAATGCTTGATCCATATTTTGGTACGTAGGTAGCTGATCTGCAGTCCAGCATTAACTTAATAAAAAAAATCCTATACAGGATTAGGACCCCTATACAGGATTGGTGAATGTTACAGGGAATAGAGTTTGATGATTTAGTTAAAAGTTGTATTTATGTTGCAGCACGGACAGTAGCTATCTAACATATTAGCCTTCTCTGCACATTCTCTTTTGGTACTTCTGAACGTCTCATTCATACTGCTGACTAACCCCATGATAGTGAAGAGAATAACTGTTAAATCAATATACTTTTATGTCTTGCATTCTAAAATCCTTTGATTAAATAATTTTTTGGGTTTTATGCAGGGAAATAGCTTAATGAGAATTCTTCACATTGTTGTTTTGTTGTATCTGGCTATGCTTCAACAGATGGTAGGCAGCGCAAACCCTTCAATCCTCTTCTTAGGGAGACCTACGAGGCAGATTATCTTGACAAAGGTCTTCATTTCTTCTTTGAAAAGGTTATAGTTTCTTTTTCATTCATCTATTACAGTTTTGCTTTACATTTTTCTCCTTGTACATGATTTTGGAGTCTTGTGAAAGTCGGAACACAAAAATAACAATCCGTTTCTCCATTCCCTCGAACCATGTGCTTTTGAATCATTCTTGGTGTGCTGGAAATGGTCACTATATTTAAATTCTATATTTATTTTTTTATATGATATTGTTTCAGGCGAGTCACCATCCAATTATAGTTGCTCGTCTGTGTGATGGTAGAGGATGGAAATTCTGGGGAGATTCCAATCTGAAAGGTAAGTTTTAGGGTGGATCCATTCAACTTAACCCTATTTGCATTTTAACACTTCAGTTTGAGGATGGGAAGATGTTTCAGTAAAGTCACCACTTCTATTTATAACATCATACTTAGAAAAATATACCGTGATCACTATGGTACTATACGCATTCGTGCATTGGCCAATTCTTCTGCAAACTCAAATTTAAAGAACAGTCCATCATCGACAGAAATCCTCACCAAGTACTTATGAGTTATGGCTTATGGGATGAATGGAAACATTTACAATTTGTAAGATATTACTGTACAAATTTTTTTAATTTTATTTTGGAATATTTTATTGGAAATGGAATGCTAACTAAAGTTCAAACTTTTTTCATATGTAGATATTGTAAAATATAGCCAGGTATAAGAGCATGTAGTTAATTGTGCTGTAAAAAACTTATGTTTCTTAACTCGTCTCCAAAATGATTAATAACACTGGTTTTCTGAAAATTATTTGGACAAGCACTGCTAAAGAACCGTCATTTTTTTTCCTTTCATATTATTGGTTCAGTTTATTAATATATTAAGCTTAAATAAAAATAATTATGTCCACTATATATAACTTGCTAGATTTATAGTAATTCTGGAAGTTTACCACACGTTGGGTAACAAAAGGCTTGGTAATCTAAAGCAACCCTGCCATCCAAATAGTTAGTCTTGCTCGGTGCACTATTGATCTTTTATGGAATCTTAATTCAAGGTCAGCCAGAGTGCGTTGACCTTTCTCTTTTTCGAGTTAGTGCAATACAACCAAAGACAGGGATATATTTGAAACATTTCAAAAACATTCCAATGGCTGACATGGAGTTGGTTTTGGTGAGTGAGCTACCGTTGATGTAGTAAACATTAGAAACTTGTAGGATGTTTTTATTACTTCTACATGGTGTTGGTCTGTGTGACTGGGTTTTGCATATGAATCATTTGTTCTTAACAAACAAAGTATCTCGTGGATGCTTATTGTAGCTGACCACAACGTTAATTCAACAGTTGATTTTTTTTATCAATCTGGTTATAAGACTCTTAAGAGGTTATCTATACTATCCCATGTTGCACGATTCTACTCCTATGTTGCACGATTCTGTTTGCATGCGATTTTTCTTGGAACTGCACTATTATACTTTGGAATTATATTATAGTATGCTTCCTTATCCTCTTTATCCTGTTAAACTTTAGTGTCTCACATTTGATGTAAATGGTGCAGTAAACAACTGAATAACAGATGAGAAAGTGGGGCAATCTTGAAATGCCAAAGGATTTTTTTTAGTGAACGTGTCACAGCTGATTCCTCCTATTTTAAAGATTGGCATTCTATGTCCAATAGAATGTCTCCAGTGAATGAACCTCAAACTCGATGAGAGGGTCAGTCGATCCAAATCAACCCACCCCGACATAAGGGAAAAGAAGGCTTGCCCCTTACCACTAGAGAGTCCGGTGAATTCGATGTGTGAGCGCATGGTTATTGACGGGGGGTCGGTATTAGAAATCAATGTCGGAGATTTGGACAAGTTCGTTTAATTAGCATGCGGTACAAAAATTATCCTTTTCTTTACTGCTTTCTCTCCTGTCGTATTAAAGCGCTCACTCAATGGCTTCTCTAGCAGTTTTTGGTAGGAGAGGCATTATTAACTAAGAATTGTTACTTTTCATTTTTTTGAGTGTTTCCAAATCTAAAAGTAAGTAGCTATATATGAGTTACATAGAAGGTGCATGGCCATGATTCCGTTTGGTAATTTAACACGTGGAATGCATTTCCTATTTTATAATATTATATATCAAAATGCCTTCTTTGACATTACTAACAGGCACCTAAAAGGATATACCATTGATTCAATTTGGTAATTTAGTTCCTTGCTCATCAAGTGTTTGTGAATTTGCCATTGGCATCTTATTTCTTTTTAGTATGCATTTTCATTCAGATCTATTTGATGATGAGGCCCATCATTATATATTTTGTTGATGGAGAGAAATATGAAGAGCATAACCTCTCTAGTCATAGACTGCTATTCTTATTACAGAGTGGCTTTCACAACAATGAAAGACCCCCTGGACAAAGACCCTTTTGTTACTTGATAAGACTATCGTGTGTAAATGATCTTCACAAACATGACTTCATTGACTGAATTATGGGTCTTTACCCATAACTTACATTCCTTGAGTCATTTAGGGTGCGTTTGGATACCCACTTAAACAGAGTTTTCTGGATGTAAACTCTGAAAGTGAGCAGAAGAGTGTTTGGATGAGACAACTCATAAGTTTACACTCAGAATTTTTTTTTTCGTTTCTCACGTTTAAACATTACTTTCAAAGTGGAGCTGAGAACTCTTTTCAGAGTTGTCAACTCAACTTTTCATTTATGTCCCTCTCTCCTGTCGAAAGGAAGAGACCCTCTTTATGTTATTTCTCTCTCTACTCTCAAGTCCTCCCTCTTCCTTCCTCTCCTTTGCAGGCTACAGCAAGAAGCTTGGAGAAGAGCCTTTCCTCCCTCTCCCTTCCTCAGGTACGAACCCCTCTCCCTTCCGCTGACTTCTCTCCCTCCCTTCCCCTTTCCCACCGCTAACTTCTCTCCCTCCCTCTGTTCAAATATGGTGCAGATGTCCTAGAAATGGACTTGCTTTTTTGGGATTACTTCTTACTCCTTTTAGAGAAATATTTGTTTTTTTTTTTTTTGATTACTTCTTGCTCTTACCTCCTTCAGTGTTTTTTGTGAATTTTCTATGGACATATCCGAGTATAGTGTTTTTTGTGAAATTTTTTTGTGAATTTTTTGTGAATTTTTCTGTGAATTTTTTTTGTTAATTTTTTGTGAATTTTTTTGTGATTTTTTTGTGAATTTTTGGCCGGATTACTTCTGCTCTTACCCCCTTTAGTGAATTTTTTGTGAATTTTTTTTCTCTTATGGCAAACTCATGAATGCTCGGTTAAATTATTGTGGCCGGATTACTCTTATGGCTCATTTTTTTGTGGCCGGATTACTCATGAATGCTCGATTAAATTATTTGTGAATCTTTAGTGAATTTTTTCTCTTATGGCAAACTTATGGCAAACTTATGGTTAATCTTTAGTGAATTTTTTGTGAATTTTTTGTGGCCGGATTACTTCTACCATGAATGCTCGGTTAATCTGGTTTCATTCTTGCTCTGTAAAATTATTCTGTTATAAGTGAAGAACCAAGTATAGTACCATGAATCCTTTTGGTTGTCATTCTTCGGCTTCATTTTAGTTGTTCCTGGCATGGTTTGTGAAACCAGATCCCGTTATCGTCTCCATAAATTAGCTCGTTTCAAGGAATCGGTCGGAGACAACTTCTGTTATCGTCGATCAAAGGTTTGTTTCCTTTAATTTTAAAACATTGTAAAATTTATAAACAAAAACGACTTTATGTATCAGTTACTAGTTTTGTGTAATTGGTAGATGTCTATTGGGGAGAAAAGAGTCCAGGACAAGGATATTGGTCTATGGAGTTTACCTGTTGAAAATGCATTTGTGCTTATGATGGACGCCGAAGTGGCAAAAAACAATCTGAAGAGTTCTACCTTTAGCATCAAAATTTGGCAGAACTTTGTCGTACAACTGAAATCCCAACTAAGCCGTAACTTTAGTGTCAAGCAACTTAAAGAGAAACATAGTCGGCTAAGGATTAAGTTCCGGGAATTTGAGAAGCTAAAAGATAAATTCGGATTCGGATGGGACAGTCATACTAACACAGTGACGGCTGAAAATGATGTGTGGGATAATTACATCCAGGTGCACATAGTTTCTTTTAGTTACTATTGTATATAAAATATTAGATTATACACAATCATTTAAATATTTTATTACGTTATAGGCGAATCCGGGAGCAAAAGTATTTCGGACGAAGGGCTTGTCAAACTATGAAGCTTTGAGTAGAATATTTAAATTGTCTACTGCCACCGGTTTACTCTCAAGGGCATCGACACAAAGGCCACTAGATTCGGATGAAGAAAGAGCCCTCGATGATGAGTTTGCCAACCCTGATTTTAACACAATATCACATCCAATTATGTGCGATGGTGTCGATGACATTGGCATTGAGTCTACAGCAGGAGATCGACGTAAGGCCAAAGGTCAGTCGAGCAAACGACCTACAAAGAGTCCGAAGACCTCGAAGCTCGATAAATGTATGGATGCAATTACTTCAGCCTCAAATGCCAGAACCGATAAATTTGTTAAAGCCCAAGCTGCACTGGAGCAATTTAACATGTCAAAATGTATGGATGTGTTCAATACAATGCAGGACATTCCAACCAATCAAGTTATTAAGGCATTAGACGTGCTTGCCAACAGCGCTACTTATTGCGAGGCATTCCTCAAAATGAAAGAGGATTTTAGGCATGCTTGGATGATGAGTTTGGGGTCTTCGGACTAGTAGAATTTTGTGCCTTTATTCTAAGGTCTTTGGGGTCTCCGAACTATAATGTACTGTTTGTTGTTTAGGCTTGTTGTTTGGGCGTTTGATAAGGTCTCGCTTAGAACAAAATGTAATTGTATTGATCTCTAGTTTGTAATGGTACTCAACATATTTCCAACCATGTTTTCATATTTTTATCTAGTTTGTAATGGTACTCAACATATTTCCAACTTTGGTTGCTGCTGATTTCTTGTTCTTTAGTCCCATTTGCTTTTTTAGTTGTTTGTTGCAAATTTCCACTTATTGAATACCAACATGGCCTCCTGAACATGGTGTAAATTGCTACAGATTGTTTTTTGTGGATTGTTTCTGTTGAAGTCATTGGGTTTTTGTGATACCAACATGGCCTCCTGAATATTGAATACCAACATGGCCTCCTGAACATGGTGTAAATTACTATTGAATACCAACATGGCCTCCTGAACATGGCCTCCTGTATTGAACTCTTGATTTTTGCCATGTTGAAGTCATTGGGTTTAATCTGGAAAGATTGTATTGAACTCTTGATTTTTGCCAGGTTGAAGTCATTGGATTTTTGGCCAAGTCATTGGGTTTTAATCTGCTGATATCCATATTACTGATATCCATATTTTTGCCATGGTTTGCTGATATCCATATTTTTGCCATGGTTTGCTGATATCCATATTGCATATTGTTATTTTGGTTGATATTGTTTGAATATAACATATTTGTATACATCTCGAAAATAGGTCTAAATGAATAACAATGCAAATATCCATGTGCCGGAAGACTCGTCGGATGATGATGATGATGATGAATTGAACACTCTTCTCACTCTTCAGTTCTTATTATCCCAACAAAAGAATCCATATCACACATCTGCTCTTACTGGAATAGAATATATCCAAGAGATACTTGAAGGTCCAGTTGATAAGTGCCATCGTATACTTCGTATGAACAAAGAATGTTTTCGGTCATTGTGCGAGTTCATTAGAAATGGTAACTACCTAGAAGAGTCGCCACACAAACATCTAATATTGGAAGAGTGTAGCTATATTTTTGTACATTGTCGGTCATAGTCACAGGCATCGAGTGGCTGCGGATCGATTTCAACACTCAACGGAGACTGTTAATCGACATTTTAAAGAGGTGCTAAGAGCATTGGCAAGAGCAGCAACCGTTCTTATTTGTCCCCCTGATACAACTATTGTTCATGAAAAGATAGCAAATTCTCATGAGTTTTATCCATGGTTTAAGGTATGTTTTTTTTTTTTTTAGTTCACATGATGTGTTTGATTTCAATATTGGAAGAACTCATTTGCATCTTTGTTAATAAACTTGTAGGGAGCGGTTGGGGCTGTTGATGGAACTTTGATTGATGCTTGGGCCCCTACTGCTAGACATAATTCTTGTCGTGCACGAAAGGGTAACATAACTCAAAATGTGCTAGCTGCTTGTGATTTTGATATGATGTTCACATTTGTCTACTCTGGGTGGGAAGGTAGTGCTAATGACTCACGCATGATCCTTGAAGCCTTGCAAAGTGGAATGTTTCAACGACCACCGGATGGTAAAATGTGTTTCATAGCCAAGCAAAAAATTGTTATTATTGTCTACGTCAATAATTATTTGTTTCTTTTTTGGTAGATAAATATTATTTGGTGGATTGCGGATATTCAAACATGCCTAGATTTTTGGCCCCTTATCGTGGCGAGCGATACCACTTGCACGATTTCGATGGGGTCGGTAATGAGCCAATTCATCAGAAAGAGTTGTTTAATCGAAGGCACTCCAGGCTTAGAAATGTAATTGAAAGGACATTTGGGGTGTTCAAGAAAAGATTTCCAATTTTCAAGTACATGACAAACTATAAACCAACTAGACAAGTTTTAATGGTAAATGCATGTTGTGGATTGCACAATTTCATTCGTAAATATTCAACGGATGACAGTTTTTTTGCTTCATTTGGAGATGAAGATTTCATACCTCTTTTTGTTGCTCAACAACATGAACCTAATATACCGGTGTTGGACTTATCTCAGCAAAGCCTTGCGAGGATGGCTAGGAGGAGAGATGTTATTGCTCAGTACATGTGGAATGCAGAATTTGGATAGTGTTGTGGAGTAAATTTGGTGCTCTTTTGTTTAATTTTAATTCGGTTATGTTATATTATTCAAGAACAAAGCATGTGTGGTGTACTAAACATTATAATTATGTCAAATTTCAAGCTTCTTGATTGGTATAGAGTTCCAATTTTGGTTATTCAAATTATTATTATGCAAATCATTCCAATTATCTCTAAATATGCATTCTAATATTATATTAAATTATTGCTTATTAATATTTTTTAAATATATTTATAACTTTTTTTTATTTCAAAATTTATTTTCTGAAGTTTTTTTTACCAAACGAAATCTTCAAATTTTTCTTTCTAAAAACCATTTTCCAATTTAAGTAACCAAACAGAATCTTCAACTTTGTTTCTCAAAATCAATTTTCTTGAAAAACGTAGCCAAACACATTCTATACTCAGAAAACAACTTTATAACTTACTTTCAGAAAACTCTTTTCAGAACATAATTTTAGAAAACATATCCAAACGGACCCTAAGAGTTTGTGCTTGCAGAGCACCCTTCTCTTCTAATTCCATTTCTAAGTTCTTATTGCAGGTCATGTGCAACATGCAGTTGATTCCAATTCCAAGTTCTCGGTAGGCGTTATGACAACCAAATGCTCATGTTACTATTATAATATTTGTACATGGAGGAATTCAAGGATGAAAAAGAAGCCTAATGCAAGGATGCTAATTGTAATTTTGAGCACATTGTAATTTTGAGCAACGGATGAAGAATAGTTCATTGTAATTTGAGTTACTTTTTTATTTGGTTACTTAAATGCACAAAATTTTATATTTGGTTACTTTGTAATTTTGAATATTTCGTTACTAAAATAAAATTTACACAACTAAATTTTTTTATTTGGTTACTAAAATTAAATGTACACATTTATATATTTTGTTATTTATTTTTGCTGTTTTTATAGTATAAAAGTTTGTTATGTTAATTTTGTTATGGAATTTTACTAATGCAGCCCATTTGGAAGTAAAAATATATTCAAAAATGATTAGTGGAAACTGAAGGCTAAATATGGACAAAAATGTTTTTTTTATGTAAAATGATACAGGCTAATTAAACAAAGGTCCAAGAATCGAATTAACCAAAAAATTGACCCGATCTAGTTTGGTTCGGTTGTCCAATAGATCAATTCGGTTTATTGTCGGTTTTTATTAGTATGGTTCAGTTTGGACCGAACGGAACAGTTGCTCACCCTTACTCCCATTTCTTTCTAGTACAATGAAAAGAAATAAAGAGTACATAATTGCATACTGTAGTGACCCGCTCCGCCCTAGCGGAACGCCGATTCAAACGGCAAGTGCAACGACTCAAAAACGAGCCGTCGACCCGAAGAGTTGCTTCGACCCGATGAAGTATCGATGCGAATCGATGCAAGACTTGTATTGGCCCGTCAAGATGAATCCAGACTTAGACTATCAAAGGCGCGCTCGGAGTATCGCTCGGCCGATGCAAACATCGCTAAGGTGGGTGGCTCCGATGAACCCGTCTGTGCTTAGCCTAGACACATAACAATACGGACACTATCACGAGAATCGCTAGGCGATAACCTCTTGCATGCTAATAAATGACTCAACGCACCTAGCTAAAGGAATAATCCCAATTTGTATGCTTGTATAGAATATGGAAAGGAACATGGAAAAAGTACGAGAACTCTCGCCCGTGCTCCATGCTCGTGCTACGGCACAAGCCTACGTTTATGCTCCTTATGCGTCCAACAATGAAACAATGAATGGTTTACAACAATGAACGGGAAGGCTATCAATATAGTCGTTCCGAGTAGAGTATAGCGACACTGAAAGGCTATGGGACCGATGGGTCGCCAAGGCGACTCCCGTATGAGGAGTTGCGTAATGCTTGAATGAATAAATCAACGAATCAATGAATGAATGAATGAATACGTGAATGAATAGATAAACGAATGAACAAGTGAAAGAAAGAAAGAAAAGAAAGAATGAAGAAAAGATAAGAAAAGAAAGAATGGTTAGCGACAGGTGTGACGGGCACGTGCATCGGGGCTCGCTACCCGCGCTGCACGGACGCCAACCTGGTCGATAACGCATTACGGCTAAGGGTTAGCCTACGGCGGAGACAGCCGTTAAGTTAAAAAGACAAGTTAATACGAAATGGTCGTGGACAAACGGCACGAGCGAGGGGTGGCGTATGCTGTGACCGTGGTAGTGAAAGGATTCTGCGGCACGGGCGTTGTGTGGAGTATACCGTGGCCGGCCTAGGCGGAATCAAAACGGGGCTTACGGGCTGCTTGGGTGCGGGCTTGGGCACCAAGAGACGTAAGTAGCAGGGTATATTCAAGAGACTTAACGGGGTGTACCAGCCATCACCCTACGTTAAGTTGAAAATTACCGCAGGGATGTCCAAAATGGCTTGTCATGCCAGCGACCCGTGCATATAGATAGGTGGGCTTTGCTGATGGCAATCCACGTGCAAGTCCTTGCATTGAAATCAAAGTAATCTAAATGAACTGGACAGGTGGCCCTGAATATACTTGAAATGTAGTACCCCTGAACATGCTCGAACTTGCTCGAAATGTAACACACCGAAATGATATAGAGAAATTCATGCAAAGTGATTTAGATAACGTGCCCACGACGCGCTAGAACCCGAGGCAGGGACACGTACTCGATATTGAATGTTTTCCAAGTACCGCATTATGTTATTACATGGATTGTTGTCTAACTTGGTTTACTTGGACAGGGAAGGCCGGACGGTAAGTATGGGTAAGTCGTGCATATATTTTCTATACGACACTTGAATTCTGCAACACGAGATAGGTTATGCAATGTGCCATGAAATTGATCCTAAGGCAAGATTAGAAAGACAATGAATGATAGAGATGCACAAAAGTAAATGGAACGTGTTCGGTAATGATAGCATTGTGGGCGAGCTAGCCTCCCCACCAGTGCATAACAATGTACTGATAACCCCACAGTCTGCTTGCAGGAAGCAGGAAACGTCGGCGGGTGCGGAGCTTCCATCGAACGTGCTAAGGCGCGGAGCTATCTCTGGAGCCTTGGAGCGTTGCAAGGAGCTGAAGCACCCTATACAGGACATAATGTATCGGAACATCGTCATGAATTATTCCATCTTGTAAGCCACTTGGCACGGCTTTTATGTTTCAGAGAGAGAGAGAGCTTGAGCGACTTGTAATATCGGCCTAGCGCCGCTTGTAACTTCTTGAATATCAATAAAGAGTTTGATTTCGTATTCAACTTGTGTGTTCGTTTACTTTCCGCTGCAAATGGGGACACTCTGTGCGATTCTGTGGCCTAGCATCAAATCGGCCGTTTCTGGACTTAGGCCTTGCACGGGCGCAACCTAGGCCCGTGCGGCATCACGCCTTAGCGAGGACGATCGCTCCTACGGGAGCGGGGCGTGACAGATTGGTATCAGAGCACGGCTTTACGTCCTTGGACATCAATTCGATTTTCTCAGTTTTGAAAGCTCGTTGTTGGAAAAAGAAGTGTACGCTCTCTCTCGTTGTGCTTTGGGATGTTCCATACAATAAGTCTAATACTTTCAAAAGCTCGTACGATCACTCGGTTGGACGGGATCGATAGGCGAAGGCCTTTGTGCCACCATGACGGACTTGAGTTGGAAGGAGCCGATGTTAAAAGTTAGCAAACGCAAGGCGTGCTTGAATAAGCTTACGCTGACGATAGCAAACGAGTACACGAGACCGAAGTATAGTTCGAACGGGATGGTCATGCACGCAGCCTTTTGGCTAAGTAGTGCGGAGTATTGCGCACCTAGACCCTTTGGTGCAAACGAGTTGCGAACGAGAATGAGTGAGCATGCAAACTTGGATGTAGTCCGTGCGGGATGGTTAAGCGGTACAACTTAGTCCGCGTGTCGCGCACCTCGACTCTTGGGTGCAATCGGGTTGCGAGCGATGTCAATGTATCGCTCGATCGAGAACGGAGATACACTTTGAGTGTATATCGATAGGAATGCTATCGAGTTAACGCTTAGGCACACCCGAAGGATTGACTTGGATTTTGAGGATTAGTGCGAACGACTTAGTACGTCGAGGCAACATGAGCGATTACGCTAGAGATTCGTCGAACGAATCTGAAGGATGTCTTAGCGCATGACGCGAACGTGATTGAGGACTAGATCGTATGGCTTGAATCCGAGTGGTGTATGTGATAGGCTCGGAGAAGAATAAAAATGAGTGTCGATGACTAGTCGAGTGGCTCGAACCCTGAGTGGTGTATGGACGTCATAGAAATTGTTCGAGCGAGACTACAAGATATACGGATAGAACGGGTATGTCGGCGAGGCGATGCGATCGCGCAAAGCCTTAGAACGTGTCACGCTTAGTTGATCATGACTTCGAATGTCCCGAACGAGATGTCGTTCAGACAACTTGTGAATAGGCAACGCATGTTAGAAAACGATTCGGAACGATGAATGAAAGTGAATGGTCTTTGATCGAGGAAACTTAGAGGATCGCGCGTACGACTTCGGATTGATTCAAATGAATTGTGACTTGAGTTTGAACAACGATCTTGAAACTAGCTTGAGGAATAGCAGTTGAACTTGATCTTGAATATTAAATGAAATTGTGGAATATCCAACTCGGACAAACAGCATCAATGCACGACTCGAAATTGGTCGTCAGGTTACGCATATCGTCGATGGTATTGAGGCGTATCAAAGATCGATATACGATAACTCGGGGGTACTCTGACTCGGCAAATGACGATCGTGCAAATGTCATTGTTCCGTTGGAAGCTATACTTGGGATGTTGAAACGTGTCGAGGAAAATATAGACGTGGCTCGTGGATTTTCTAGTTGAACGAAATGACGAATGGACTATCGATCTTGGCTCGAATGAAAATGAAAATACTTGGATTTACTTCGACGATAACCTCAACGTCGACATGTTTGTCTTATGCGAGCGCAACTCCAGCCTCGCACATGCGTCGCGCCGAATAGGGCGATCACTCCGCGTGAGCGCTGATATGGTGATTCATACAGCGGGGGTGATTGACCTAGCTTGGCGTAACAATTTGTGTGCTTCGATTTGTGGTTTGACGCGAAGGTGACTCAAGAATGGATTTATGTGCTTGAAGAATCGAACTTGAGGATTGAGTAGGTCCAATCCGCGTATCGAAAATGAATTAGTCTGGACCCAAACAAGAGTTACGCTCCGATGAGAATGATTATTCCACGAGAGCGTTGCATGGTGATTCATGAACCACCGTGGATAATCGGACTCGCGTGAGATTGGGGCGCAACATATTGTCAAGTTAGATGAACTCGTGATCGAATACGTGAATTGGTTAGAATGGATATGTGAAGTATGTCAATTTAGTGATTTGAATGGATTTGAATTCGTTGCGGTGTGTGACGAATACATTGATGCGAATAGGTGATCGTGCTCGATGTTTAGAAATCTGAGTGGCGCGAGCTTGGGTAGAAAACCCCGTACTACCGACTTTGGTTTGACCCTAGGATTGGGGACAGTGTTGGCATTATTGTTGGGGAACTATGATTCCAATCCTGACATTGACTTAGCCTCGAAAAGATGGCCTAGCGGGTAGGCGAGACGCCATGTTTCATGAGTTATCAATCGAAAGATTGATCTTGAGGATTGGCATGGATGGATAGTGTGAATCACAAATATAGGAATACCCCTCACGAGATTCGGCTGACATGCATATATTCAGGGACGCTTGAGTATGTGCACGATGCGACTCGAGTGAGAATGACAAATTTCTAGATCATGCGGCTTGGCTGAATGCATGTATTTTGGGGACGCTTGGAATGCATGCACGATCCAGCCAAGTGATACATCGAGTTCAAGCAAGACTTGAGGAATGGGAGAGTGTCGAAGATCTTGAAATTGCGTTAAGTAAAGGATCGATACTAGTACGAACGTGGCTCGGAATCAAAGAAACGTGTAAGCGGAGTGTGCGTGAACGACAACGAAATTGGCCCTAAACAAGTGAATGATATGGAATCGATATCGTGCAAATAAAAGTTGGTATAACAAATTGGACCATTGATAGGAGCGATAACATTGATAGGGAAATATACTCGAGGATAGTGCAATACTTAGTCTTGAATCGGACGAAAATTACATAGACTTGGTCGACCCCGCTAAGAGGAAATCATACTGATTTCATGGACGAGAACGCTTGGGAAGCGAATCGAGTCACCTCGATGACCGAGATAAACGAAAATGAGTTTGCCTTAGCCTACGACCCTCGTATTTGACAAATTACAACGTGCCTCGTGCAACCATTCCAGTTCCATGACACGTTAAGATAGCAACCGAGTCAAAGAAACACAACAATTGAATAAGTATCATCAACTCTAAAATGAGTAAAAAGTCATTCGATAAAGTTGATCGAACGTAAGCGACACGGAACTTAGAAAGAAACCGAGTACCGTTCGATGCCATCGAACGATAAAGCCATTCGATAGGAAATTGCCTAAGATGCGCACACGATCCGAGTTAAGGAACGGTAGGATGACCTACACTCAGGAAGTCTCGAGGACGAGACTTATTTTGAGTGGTGTATTATGTAGTGACCCGCTCCGCCCTAGCGGAACGCCGATTCAAACGGCAAGTGCAACGACTCAAAAACGAGCCGTCGACCCGAAGAGTTGCTTCGACCCGATGAAGTATCGATGCGAATCGATGCAAGACTTGCATTGGCCCGTCAAGATGAATCCAGACTTAGACTATCAAAGGCGCGCTCGGAGTATCGCTCGGCCGATGCAAATATCGCTAAGGTGGGTGGCTCCGATGAACCCGTCTGTGCTTAGCCTAGACACATAACAATACGGACACTATCACGAGAATCGCTAGGCGATAACCTCTTGCATGCTAATAAATGACTCAACGCACCTAGCTAAGGGAATAATCCCAATTTGTATGCTTGTATAGAATATGGAAAGGAACATGGAAAAAGTACGAGAACTCTCGCCCGCGCTCCATGCTCGTGCTACGGCACAAGCCTACGTTTATGCTCCTTATGCGTCCAACAATGAAACAATGAATGGTTTACAACAATGAACGGGAAGGCTATCAATATAGTCGTTCCGAGTAGAGTATAGCGACACTGAAAGGCTATGGGACCGATGGGTCGCCAAGGCGACTCCCGTATGAGGAGTTGCGTAATGCTTGAATGAATAAATCAACGAATCAATGAATGAATGAATGAATGAATGAATACGTGAATGAATAGATAAACGAATGAACAAGTGAAAGAAAGAAAGAAAAGAAAGAATGAAGAAAAGATAAGAAAAGAAAGAATGGTTAGCGACAGGTGTGACGGGCACGTGCATCGGGGCTCGCTACCCGCGCTGTACGGACGCCAACCTGGTCGATAACGCATTACGGCTAAGGGTTAGCCTACGGCGGAGACAGCCGTTAAGTTAAAAAGACAAGTTAATACGAAATGGTCGTGGACAAACGGCACGAGCGAGGGGTGGCGTATGCTGTGACCGTGGTAGTGAAAGGATTCTGCGGCACGGGCGTTGTGTGGAGTATACCGTGGCCGGCCTAGGCGGAATCAAAACGGGGCTTACGGGCTGCTTGGGTGCGGGCTTGGGCACCAAGAGACGTAAGTAGCAGGGTATATTCAAGAGACTTAACGGGGTGTACCAGCCATCACCCTACGTTAAGTTGAGAATTACCGCAGGGATGTCCAAAATGGCTTGTCATGCCAGCGACCCGTGCATATAGATAGGTGGGCTTTGCTGATGGCAATCCACGTGCAAGTCCTTGCATTGAAATCAAAGTAATCTAAATGAACTGGACAGGTGGCCCTGAATATACTTGAAATGTAGTACCCCTGAACATGCTCGAACTTGCTCGAAACGTAACACACCGAAATGATATAGAGAAATTCATGCAAAGTGATTTAGATAACGTGCCCACGACGCGCTAGAACCCGAGGCAGGGACACGTACTCGATATTGAATGTTTTCCAAGTACCGCATTATGTTATTACATGGATTGTTGTCTAACTTGGTTTACTTGGACAGGGAAGGCCGGACGGTAAGTATGGGTAAGTCGTGCATATATTTTCTATACGACACTTGAATTATGCAACACGAGATAGGTTATGCAATGTGCCATGAAATTGATCCTAAGGCAAGATTAGAAAGACAATGAATGATAGAGATGCACAAAAGTAAATGGAATGTGTTCGGTAATGATAGCATTGTGGGCGAGCTAGCCTCCCCACCAGTGCATAACAATGTACTGATAACCCCACAGTCTGCTTGCAGGAAGCAGGAAACGTCGGCGGGTGCGGAGCTTCCATCGAACGTGCTAAGGCGCGGAGCTATCTCTGGAGCCTTGGAGCGTTGCAAGGAGCTGAAGCACCCTATACAGGACATAATGTATCGGAACATCGCCATGAATCATTCCATCTTGTAAGCCACTTGGCACGCCTTCTATGTTTCAGAGAGAGAGAGCTTGAGCGACTTGTAATATCGGCCTAGCGCCGCTTGTAACTTCTTGAATATCAATAAAGAGTTTGATTTCGTATTCAACTTGTGTGTTCGTTTACTTTCCGCTGCAAATGGGGACACTCTGTGCGACTCTATGGCCTAGCATCAAATCGGCCGTTTCTGGACTTAGGCCTTGCACGGGCGCAACCTAGGCCCGTGCGGCATCACGCCTTAGCGAGGACGATCGCTCCTACGGGAGCGGGGCGTGACACATACAGTTCAGTTTAAGAGGGAAATAAAAATTTTGAATGAAAACATAAAGAGTGAAATAAGAAAATACAAAAAAAATTCATATAGAGGTATGAAATTTGATGTATTTACGCAAAAGAGGAGAGGTTTGGGGTTGCTACAGGGAGAGCGATGGGGCATCATATAAGATGGCGTCCCGTACCATTCTAGGATCTGGCCAGTACCATTCTAGGATCTTGCGCCATCGTAGATGGCGCCCAAATTTTTTTAATCTTTTTTAGCATCCTTCGCCATATCTTAGATGGCGTACAAAAAAAAATTATGTGACATGAGAAATTTGATTTTCTCATCTCCTTATATACAATTTTATTTTTTATTTTATTTTTTAAATTTTGGATATTGTTTAAATCTAATATTAGAAAAAACGTCTTAAAGATAAGTTTACAAAAATAATTTAAAATCTTAAATATTTGTTTCTAAAATATTAGATATAATTTGAAACCGTAGATTATTTTTTTAAATAAAATTTAAAATATCTTTAGAGGTAAGTTCTTTGATATGATTTGAATCTAATATTAGAAAAAAAAAATCTTAGACACAAGTTTGAAAATTAATTTAAATTAGGAAAAATAGTATAAAAGATGTAATAATAATTTAAAATAAATTTAAAAAATGTGCTAATAATTTAAAATTTCACATATAGCTTTGAAAAATAGATTCAAGAAAAAAGTTAGATAAAATTGGTAACAATTTAAAATTCTATCGAGTTAAATTTAGATTAGAATGACATAATATAAATTAAAAGTATATATAAATAGAACATGAAAGATTACATTTGGTGATAAAAAGATATCGTATAATTTATTAGATGAGAATATAAAAATATCATATAATTTATCTGATGAGAATACAAAAATATATAATAATTTATCAGTTGAGAATATTAAAATATCTAATAATTTAGTATCAATATAATATTTTATGTTTTATTTTCATATCTTTATTTATTATCTTTGAAAATCATGTAAATTTAACCTAAATTTAAGATAAAATGGTCCACCCATAGAAAAATACCAATTTCCATGAAAAATAAGTTTTTAAGCAAAAATAACAAAAATCAAACACTAAAGTAATTTCATAAAAAAATTTCTATGTGCGTATTTTACTAAGAAAAAAAATTAATTCTACGGAATTGTACTTATATTACTAAAAAGAAATAATTTTATAGAATTAATTTAGTAGGAAAAAAATTTAATTTGAAAAAATTATCTACGATTTCAAACACCTAAGGTGTTTTCTTCTTTCTAATATTAGATTTGAAAAATGTCTAAGAGAACTTATCTTTAAAGATGTTTTAAATTTTATTTCAAAAAATTATCTACAATTTCAAATTATATCTAAGATTTGAGAAAATTATTTAAGATTTTAAATTATTTTTTAAAACTTATCTTTAAGATATTTTTTCTAATATTAGATTTAAACAAATAATTAAATTTTGAAGAAAAAATTAAGATAAAATTGTATATAAGGAGATGAGAAAATTAACTTTCTCACGTCACATAATAAAATACAATTTTGGTGCGCCATCTAAGATGGCGCCGGATCCTAGAAATTTTTTTTTAGGCACCATCTAAGATGGCGCCAGATCCAAGAATGGTATTAGGCGCCATCTAAGATGGCGCCCCATCTAAGATGGCGCCCCATCCCTCTCCCCGTAATAACCCCAAACCTCTCCTCTTTTGCGTAAATACATCAAATTTCATACCTCTATATGAAATTTTCTAAAGAAAATAAGAGGGAATGAAAACATAGGTGGGAAACTATTTTTTAATATTTTCTTAAAATCCGGATTTGAGAGGGACCTTAATTTTTTTAGGAAGAAAATTTTTTTAGGAGGGAAACCAAATGTTTTAATAAACCATTACAATCATATACAACTCGCAAAAATACATGTAGTAAATGAGCCTTCAATTACAACACACAAAAATGCATGTCATAAATGAGTCTTTATTTACAACAAGTAAAATTGCAAGCCGTAAATGAGCCTTCATTTACAATACGCAAAAATGCATGTCGTAAATGAGTTTTCAATTACAACAGACAAAAATGCATGTCATAAATGAGTCTTCAATTATAACGCACAAAAATGCATATCATAAATGAGTCTTCAATTACAACGCTCAAAAATGTATGTTGTAAATGAGTCTTCAGTTATGGCGTGCTTGTCAAACACGCCGTAAAAAGACAAAAAATAACGCTTTTACAGCGCACATATTTGCACGCTGAAAAAGTGTCATTTACAATGCGCAACAACTATGTGATGTAAATTGCGCACTATAAATGCTACATTTTCTTGTAGTGCAGTAAAATTAATTAAGGTTGTGCAAATATGAGTTTGGAACCGAAATTGAACCAAATTAATAATTTGGTCATTTTGTAAATAACTAGCCGGTGTTCGATTTTAAGCATAAAGAAAACTAGTTATTAGGTTTTGGTTGCAGGTTTGGGATTCATATATATTCTACCCGAACCAAAAACTAAAATATTTCTATGCATTTATATTTGTTGGGTTTTGGCTTCTTTAGTTTAGAACTTTAGTCCCACATCGGCTAGGCCAAAACAAATGTATCTCTATATAATAGCTTTCCTATTTTAGAGATGCATATGTGGTGTGGAGGTGCACATGGGTGTGCCATGTGGGGTTATTTTTCTAATGAAAAAAGGCTAAATCAACAATAAAAGCATTCATGCTTTTTGCTCTTGGGAAATTTATTTCCATGGGAGCTAAGCCCCGTAGGGGCTTAGCGACTCGGACTCATGGGCTCATGAGGCGTAATGTGGCATTTTGTTGGCGCACTTTGCACTTAGCACGTCAGCATCGTCGCTAGGCGCATAGTGCGCTTTAGGTGCGCTCATTGCGCATGTCCAGGTTGCGCTCAGGTTGCGCTTGGGTGTGCTGGGTTGCGCTGGTTGCGAAGGGTTGCACTGGTTGCGCAGTATGCGCAGTGCGTGCAGTGTGCGCAGTGTGCGCAGTTCAGTGCGCGCTCTGTCGCGCGGGGTGTGCGCAGTTGGCACAACTTGCAGCAGAATGTGCGTTTGCATATTCTGGGCGATTGCTACATGTTCGGGGTGGTTATTACCACGTCCCTAACTTTGTGGCAACCGAACAGTTGCTGTAGGGCCTATATAAGGCATCCTCTCTCTCAAGGCTAATCACATAATAGAAAGAGAAGCCACCACAGAAAGTTTACGAAGTGTTTTTTAGCACAAGTAAACAGAGAATTCAGACGTGTTCTTTAACACAGTTCTGATCGGAATTTGCTTGCGAATTCCAGCAGCCTTCGAGAGAGAGAGAAAAGGCGCCGCACCAGCGTTGCTTTTGCACGGAAGTTCGTGTCCATCCGAGGAGTCAGAAGAGCAGGAGTGTTCCACGTTCTCCGACGAACTTGCTGGTTCCTGTAAGCTGTTCGTGTAGGGCGAATAAAGCTTTGAGCAACGGTGATCATTCACCCCAGCAGGCCATCTTCCATCTTTCGCCTGTCATTTTCTTCGCTGCTGTGATTACGAAATCTTTTTAGATTCTCGTAATATCATAACGATATCTTTTTAGATGTTCGTTATACTTGCGCAACCTTGATGGAAGTGTTGCGTTGGAACATTGTTTTTACAATTGTTTCATATTCTCAGTTTTTTATCGAAAAATTGTGCCCCGGCAATAACAATCTCAAAGCTTTATTGCTACGATGGAAAACTTTACTGCTTCACTCCTTAACACTGACTTCTGTAAGTTAGAAAAGTTTGATGGAGAGCAGTATCAAGTCTGGAAGAGAAAGGTTTATCTCACTCTTCAACTTAGAGACGTTGATCACGTGCTGCTTGAAGAGGAACCTACTGTTCCAGATACTGGGTCTGCTGCCGCAATCACTGCGGCTACTAAACTTCAGGCCAAGTAGAGAAGGGAGAATAGCATTTGCAGGTTGCTTATCCTGAATGCTATGGAGGATTTTCTAGCAGAATCCTACAGTAAGAAACCAATTGCCAGAGACATATGGGAGTCTCTGGAAAAACTGTACGAAGAAGACAAGAACATGAGCAAAATATTTGTGGTTGAAAAATATCACAAATGGCTCTTTGAGGACGAGAAGTCCATGCTGCCGCAGGTAAAAGAATTTCTGAAGCTGCGACAAAAGTTGGAAGACGAGGCGATGCCCCTCCCTGACAAGTTTGTTGTTAGAGGAATTGTCTCAAAGCTCCCCGCTGGGTGGAGTAAGTTCTATGCAAACATGCATAGGAAGAAGCTTGAGATCAGCCTTGAAGATCTCTTGCAGGAAATCTATGTTGAGGACCAGATGCGAACTCAACTGAAGGTGGACACACTGTCCAAACAATTGGCTAACGCCAATCTGGTTCATACCAAGGAACTAAGGGGAAAGCAGGCGGCTTCCCACAGCAAAAAGAAGGACCCTAACAATCTGAACGTGAAGGGGACTTCCTTCAAGCGAAAGAAGGCAAATTCTCAGATGCCTTATTTCAAGTGTGGCAAGAAGGGCCACTTCAAAAGTGAATGCAAAGTAAAGACCAAGCAATCAGAGCAGGAAGAGCCTAGTAAGGTATCTATGATCACTGATGTTGTTGCTATGATTGCGCAGGTTGATGCGGTAATGACTGACTCTAACTGGTGGGTAGACACTGGAGCATCCTGCCATGTCTGCTCCAGTAAGGAGTGGTTCACCACCTACACCCCTACTTCTGAAGTGGTTATGATGGCGAACCAGGTACAAGCTGAAGTGCTCGGGATCGGGACGGTGGTATTGAAGCTGACTTTGGGGAAGTCTCTGACGCTTCAAGGCGTAAAGCACGTACCTGCTATCGCCAAGAACCTGATCTCAGGAGGCCTACTCTGCAATACAGGCCTCAGGATGGACATCAATGCTGGCCAGATGGTGATGTCTATTAAGGAAACATATTTCAGGAAAGCTTTTTATACCGAAAGAATGTTCAAAATTCAGCTTGTAAATCAGTCCAATGTAATTAGTGTGATTAATGAAATCACTCCTTCTGCTTATACTCTTGAGTTATAGTCACGACCCGCACCCTGTGTAGGGGCACGAGAAATGGGTACATCCAGCCTACGCCGCAGTGTCGGCGGTAGAACGCTGTCCTAGGTTACTATCTAAACAACAACTCACGCAATTATATAATGTACTTGTCAAATCTCAACTCCGAACGGAGGACAAGTATAGATATAATGAATCTCAATCACAGTCTAAGAACAATAAGATAACACAGAAGTTTATAACTAAAGACTAAAACAACAACATTTATAAACTACTAAATAATATTATCTCAAACAAACTCAAATACAAACTCGTATCTCAAGTTATTACAATACAGTTCTAAAACATGAAAACTAAACCAAGTCTACTAGCTAGTCTCCCGATCACTCCTGAGAGTCGGGGCCATAGGTAGCTAAGCCATCTCCTGCTCCAGGGCAAGTAGGGCAAATGTCCTCAGGGCAGTCATCTGTAATATTTTCAATAGGTCCAGTCAGGACAGGAACAAGTACAATTCATCAAGAAAACCCAAGTAAATGACAGAGAACTATACAACAGTTATAGACAGTTGTATTGATGAATATGACAGTTTATGTTCAGGTGATGGTAAGAAAGACGGATAAAGTGTAAGGAAAGAAAATAACTAAACAAGAGAAGAATCATAGCAATGAAGACTGTAAAATAGAACTAGCTGAACCAGGGTAATATGATATAAAGTCCAGACGGCAATGTAGACAAGTGTAACTCTAATGTAAGTCCAGTACAAGATGAATCTAATACAAGATGAATCCAGTAAGGGACGATTCCAGTTATAGTGATCAATGATTCCAGGGTGAGTCCAGCCTATACTCTAACAGTGTGTTTTAAAATACCGAGTTCGACATGTAAACAGCTATGGGTAATCCGGCACATCACACACCTGGCCGGGTGTGAGAGGGCTATCATTCCAGTTTGATTCCAGCAAAGGGTGATTCCAGAAATGGGGTATGTCTACATGTCTTACTCTAGTATTTTCCCTCCCAGCAAGTGAATCCAAAATTCTGACACAATGATTCAAGATGAGTCTAGCCAAAATATAATGATACCAGTAAATGATTCCAGTAAATGATTCCAGTAGGTGATTCCAGTAATAGAAACCAGGAATGATGATACCAATAATAGAGGCCAGAAAATAAATGTGTGTCGTTTACATGAATCCAGAATATCCATACGTCTTGTAACAGAGAATCGTATACAACTAACTAGAACTGAAGTACAGTAATTGACAAGTAAATGAGAGAACTATCAGAGAATGTACTCGCCTGCTACTCTAAAAAGAGTAGTGTAATATCAGATGTCTGCACCAGAGTCACAATATCCTAAATAGAGTAGTACAGGTTATAATGTGTTTAAAATAAGATAAATGGAGTTTATGATGCAATCTACATGATTTCTAGGCCAATCTAGGTCAAAGTCAACTCTAAGTCAAACTTGGTCAACTGTCTAGGTCAAACCAGGTCAACACTGGGTCAACTAGGTCCATCCTAGTCCAGTCAAGTCTTACTAGGCCTAACGAAACCTAGGCTAGCAAACACACACCAATTCAAGTCACACTAGTCTACATAACCCAACACTCATGTGTATATATTCCATGTACACAAAACTACACAAAGGACCCCCATAGGCTATGCTACCTAGACTATATGCCATACACCCATATAGGCAATACACACATATCAATTACCATATATATATATACATACATATATCACATATATATAACATAGCCTAGCATATATGGTACACAAATATATACTCAACTATATATATAATACATCTCTAATGTATATCACATAGCCTATTATCTATCATATAATGAATCCAAATGTCTATATAACATATATATATATATATATATATATATATATATATATATATATATATATATATATATCACATAGCATATATATATATATATATATATATATATATATATATATATATATATATGGATATGGATATGTATTGAGGATTCACATAGCCTATTATCTATCATATAATGAATCCAAATGTCTATATAACATATATATATATATATATATATATATATATATATATATATATATATATATATATATATATATTTTGTATATATATATATATATATATATATATATATATATATATATATATATATATATATATATATATATATATATATATAATCCGCAATACATATCCATATCCATATATATATATATATATATATATATATATATATATATATATATATATATATATATATATATATACAAATTAAATATACACATCCTCAACCAATGACCCAACCCCTCATATACATGTATATATAATACCCAAATATAGAAAATACTCCACATCATATAGGATACTCTAGTGAAGGCAATAATAGGCAAGTGTAGAACAGTGCAAGACAAGGTAGTGTCAATTAGGGTGTGTGCCTCTAATACATGTGAGTATGTGATATGAGGATGTGTGTAGAGGATGTGTGTAGAGGGTGTGGTGAGTGATCATACAGGGACTCTAATACATGAACCTAAATATACCTACATGCATATTTACTTATACAATATATTACATATACTCATATATGCATACATCTATACAACTATAGAGAAGGGGAAAGGGCTGTCCAATGGGGAAAATTGGACTGAAACATAACAAGGGGACTGAAATATCTAGTATAGGGCTGAACCCTCTAGTCTACACCTAAACTAATACCTGCATTCAGTCCAAGACAGAAACTCAACATATATATATATATATATATATATATATATATATATATATATATATATATATATATATATATATATATATATATATATAAGGTATAGCATATATGATTCCTTCATATTAGTATACAGGTGTACCCCCCTTTTCTTCAGGCTGTGACTGAAATTAATCAAGTGGGGAACTAAACCAATTGGTTCTAAGGCTACTAAAAGAACTGAACAGTTGGTTAGAAAACAAGTAAGCACTGAACCATGGTATGGGGCTAGACTATATAAATTGAATGTATCAATGAGAGCAATGAACTGGAATGTATATAACATAGGCTATCCTAATGTACAGGACATGTAATGCAGTGAGGGAAAACCTGTGTGTTAAAGACTGGGATTTGGGGTGTGTGTGTACTTGTGTGTGTGGCATGTAGGGTGAGTATAAAGAGTCAGTGAGAGGGGGGTGGTCTGGACTCAGTCCTTTGGTCTAGATTCTGTCAAGACACATCAATGTGTGCAGTGAAGTGTTGCATGGATCAAAGTGGTAGCATGGCAAAACATGTGAGTTAAAGTGCTAAACATATTAGAGTGTGTGTGTTCATGTGGAATGAGTGAATGTGAGCATGTGTCCAGAGTGTCAGAACATGGTGTCAGTAATAGGGAATCAAAAGTTAGAATCAAAACCTATCTAAACATGACTGAATCTCAGGTTAAGTTCCCAGGAGTAGGGAATAATGGCAGTGGCTTCATTCCAAACATTCCTAACATGTCTACATTTCAGATTTCAGAAATTCTAATCAGTCCATGTGTGTGTGTGTTTCAGTGCACAAACTCAGGATTTCCAGGTTCATGGTGTCCACACTGAATTTAGTGAATACATTGCAATTCAGTTAACCCAAAACATTAACCCATGATTCATTCAGTCTCAGGTTTTAAGAGTATTAAAAAAAAACCAGCTCAGTTTGACATTCAATAGAGTGAAATGTATCAGTCGAATTTAAACAGTCCACCCCAAAACCCAAATTCGAATCCTAATGTTGTTTAACATCAAACAAAAAGGAATAAACCTAACAGTGAACTAATCCTGGAATATTGAAACACTACAAAACTGTTCAAAACAGAAATAAACCCAGAATTTGAAAACAGTGAGTAACGTATCAGTGAACATGGGAGAAAATGCAAATCGAAGGCTAAAAACATGGTAATGTACTAAATTAAAGGTTGTTAATCGTGCCCCTAGGTATACTCGTGTCCCTCGTGTCCTTAAGTGTCCACCACGATGCGACACGACGAGTCTAAGTATCTAAAAACCCAATCGGACAACACAGACTGTAACAGTGTCGCGCACGTGTTCACTTAGGTCTAGGACACGGCACACGTGTCCTCGTGTCTCGTGGTCACGTATCTAGGTTCGCCTAGGATAGGAGAACGTGTCCCTCAGCCTGCAACAGGTCCACGACGTGTCGTGTCCAAGTTTCGAGCCCGTGTCAGTCGAGTGTCTGTGCGTGTGTGTAACAGTGAGGAAAATAGTGTGGGTCGATTTACTTCGTGCACACAAAACAAGAACCTACAAAACTTTACAGGTGTCGTTTCAGTCACTAGGGGAACGTGTCCACCAAATTTCAGCTCACGAGAGCCCGTGTCGTGTCCGCAGTGGCACCCGAGCAGCAGGGCACTGCACGGTGTCCTCGTGCACGCGTGTGTGTTCAAATATGGACACGAACGTGTCCCGAAATGTGTTCAGAAGGACACGAATGTGAAGTACACATATAGAGCAACAAATTCATATAATTAGTTTTACAAAAATCGAAAATAAAATCCTTAGAGGCATTTAATCAAACACCTACAAAATAATACGACACGTGTCCGATACGGGCACCAAACGGACACGAAATCCACCCAAATTTCAGGGACACCTAGGGGACTCCTAGATCTAGTCCTACATGCAAAGAAAATCGAAATTTAAATCAATTTAAAGGATTTTACCTATAGGTGCAAATTGCATGGAAAAGCTTCAAATGGGGGATTCCTCCTTGCTAGCCAATATCTCCAAATTGATTCAAACCTGAGATTTCTCTCCATGAACATAAAGTAGGGATCAATTAAAACCCAATGCAAAAGATTTGAGCCAAAAAGGAATTGAAATAAGGAAGTTATGGATTGGGGAAGAAGGCTCTTACCTCTTTCTTCAAATTTGTAAAAATTTAATAAAAGAGGCAAGAACAAGGAGAAGAATATTTATAGGGAAGGGGGAGCCCTAGTGGGTGGTCATAAGTTGTAAAAATTAGGGTTAGGGTTTCCTAAATTGGCCCATGGGCTTAAGTCATGATCAAACAATCATTAAGCCATAAGTCATTTCATGAAACCATAAACCATGACTTAAATTCACTAAACCAAATCCCCTCATTCTAAAATTACTTTCTAATGACTAAAAGTAGGTTAATATAAGTTAGACTAGGGTCACCATGGCTAGGGTTAGCTTCTAGGCTAGTTCATTAGATCTCAACAAGTCAAGTCAACCTAGAATTCACCAATTCAATAAATCATCAAATAATTCAAATAAGTCAAAATGACCAAATTACCCCTAGGCTAAAAATGATAATAAATTATCCTAATGACATGGTTAGGCTCTAGGTCAAACAGTCACTAGGTTTTCACTAGCAGCACGTCAAAATCACAAGTCATGACTTAAGGCAGTTTTTAAATAGTTTAAAAATAATTAAAAATCACCAAAAATCATAATATGAAATAAATATCAATAAATAATAATTATAATTAAAAAAAATTCAAAAATATCCTCATCTAAAAAACTGGGTGTTACAATCCTACCCACCTTATAAAAATTTCATCCTCAAAATTAAGATGATTCGCACCCTTCCTAGGTCAAACCCCCAATCAATCAAAGTCGAAGCAACACAATCCTACTGGTCGTGATTCCACAGTCTCGAACAGGGTAGCTACGCTATTTAGCAATCACAAAAAATATCCTGGCAGGTACTAAGGGAAATTATACATGAAAGTGGGGAGGAAGAACAAGAAGGTCAAACCTGCTAATCTATCACCTGCGACGTCAGTCTCCTCGGCTGTCATCGCAAAAGCTCCACCCCTCTGGTGCTGAGCTACAGGTGGCCTAGCTCCCTCTATCTAATCCTTGACACTCAAGTAATATCTACCCTGATATTCCACTCAAATTCTTTAGGGCACCATCTATATGGTATCTATCCTGCAATCTAATAATCATACCCGTCTATCCAGAACCATGCCACCAGAATCCTTGTCACACCAGTAAGTATGGCTGCGATAATCCATAGAGTCCACAACTAATGTACATACATCTAGAATCATGGTATTTAAAATTTTCGTATTGCCGCTAGCTTGGCTGCGAAAACTTTAAATTCCCATACCCGAGAAATACATCCAAAATCAGACTCTATCTCATAGCCCAACCAGCTGATATAGCTGTAGAAGACTCTAGATTCCATGACTGAGGCAACCTAGCCCATAATGTTATCTTGGTAGAAAATCAAGTCAATAATGAATACCAAGAATCAAATTCAACGATGAACAAGGAAGACAGACAGATACTGTCAGAATCGAATTTCGAGATAGTTTATAATGAGATTCTCAAGGGTCATCCTAGAAATCTTCTCAAGTAGTCCTATCTGTGATTGAGTACTCTCTCGACACAAACCTATTCCTTAATTCCTATCGCAGGCGCGCAGCAGTACAACTAATCGTTGCACTACCACGACATCGCACTGATGCGACTCTCGACCTGCATGGGCCACCACTAAAAACGTGTCACGACCCGCACCCTGTGTAGGGGCACGAAAAGTGGGTACGTCCAGCCTACGCCGCAGTGTCGGCGGTAGAACGCTGTCCTAGGTTACTATCTAAACAACAACTCACGCAATTATATAATGTACTTGTCAAATCCCAACTCCAAACGGAGGACAAGTATAGATATAATAAATCTCAATCACAGTCTAAGAACGATAAGATAACACAGAAGTTTATAACTAAAGACTAAAACAACAACATTTATAAACTACTAAATAATATTATCTCAAACAACTCAAATACAAACTCGTATCTCAAGTTATTACAATACAGTTCTAAAACATGAAAACTAAACCAAGTCTACTAGCTAGTCTCCCGATCACTCCTGAGAGTCGGGGCCATAGGTAGCTAAGCCATCTCCTGCTCCAGGGCAAGTAGGGCAAATGTCCTCAGGGCAGTCATCTGTAATATTTTCAACAGGTCCAGTCAGGACAGGAACGAGTATAATTCATCAAGAAAACCCAAGTAAATGACAAAGAACTATACAACAGTTATAGACAGTTGTATTGATGAATATGGCAGTTTATGTTCAGGTGATGGTAAGAAAGACATATAAAGTGCAAGGAAAGAAAATAACTAAACAAGAGAAGAATCATAGCAATAAAGACTGTAAAATAGAACTAGCTTAACCAGGGTAATATGATATAAAGTCCAGACGGCAATGTAGACAAGTGTAACTCCAATGTAAGTCCAGTACAAGATGAATCTAATACAAGATGAATCCAGTAAGGGACGATTCCAGTTATAGTGATCAATGATTCCAGGGTGAGTCCAGCTTATACTCTAACAGTGTGTTTTAAAATAACGAGTTCGACATGTAAACAGCTATGGATAATCCGGCACATCACACACCTGGCCGGGTGTGAGATGGCTATCATTCCAGTTTGATTCCAGCAAAGGGTGATTCCAGAAATGGGGTATGTCTACATGTCTTACTCTAGTATTTTCCCTCCCAGCAAGTGAATCCAGAATTCCGACACAATGATTCAAGATGAGTCTAGCAAAAATATAATGATACCAGTAAATGATTCCAGTAAATGATTCCAGTAAATGATTCCAGTAGGTGATTCCAGTAATAGAAACAAAGAATGATGATACCAGTAATAGAGTCCAGAAAATAAATGTGTGTCGTATACATGAATCCAGAATATCCATACGTGTTGTAACAGAGAATCACATACAACTGACTAGAACTGAAGTACAGTAATTGACAAGTAAATGAGAGAACTATCAGAGAATGTACTCGCCTGCTACTCTGAAAAGAGTAGTGTAATATCAAATGTCTGCACCAGAGTCACAATATCCTAAATAGAGCAGTACAGGTTATAATGTGTTTAAAATAAGATAAATGGAGTTTATGATGCAATCTACATGATTTCTAGGCCAATCTAGGTCAAAGTCAACTCTAAGTCAAACCTGGTCAACTGTCTAGGTCAAACCAGGTCAACACTGGGTCAACTAGGTCCATCCTAGTCCAGTCAAGTCTCACTAGGCCTAACTAAGCCTAGGCTAGCAAACACACACCAATTCAAGTCACACTAGTCTACATAACCCAACACTCATGTGTATATATTCCATGTACACAAGACTACACAAAGGACCCCCATAGGCTATGCTACCTAGACTATATGCCATACACCCATATAGGCAATACACACATATCAATTACCATATATATATATATATATATATATGTATATATATATATATATATATATATATATATATATATATATATATATAAAAATATATATATATATATATATATATATATATATATATATATATACCATATATATATACATACATATATCACATAAATATAACATAGCCTAACATATATGGTACACAAATATATACTCAACTATATATATAATACATCTCTAATGTATATCACATAGCCTATTATCTATCATATAGTGAATCTAAATGTTTATATAACATATATATATATGAAATCCTCAATACATATCCATATATATATATATATATATATATATATATATATATATATATATATATATATATATATATATATATATATACAAATTAAATATACACATCCTCAACCAATGACCCAACCCCTCATATACATGTATATATAATACCCAAATATAGAAAATACTCCACATCATATAGGATACTCTAGTGAAGGCAATAATAGGCAAGTGTAGAACAGTGCAAGGCAAGGTAGTGTCAATTAGGGTGTGTGCCTCTAATACATGTGAGTATGTGATATGAGGATGTGTGTAGAGGATGTGTGTAGAGGGTGTGGTGAGTGATCATACAGGGACTCTAATACATGAACCTAAATATGCCTACATGCATATTTACTTATACAATATATTACATATACTCATATATGCATACATCTATACAACTATAGAGAAGGGGAAAGGGCTGTCCAATGGGGAAAATTGGACTGAAACATAACAAGGGGACTGAAATATCAAGTATAGGGCTGAACCCTCTAGTCTACACCTAAACTAATACCTGCATTCAGTCCAAGACTGAAACTCAACACACACATATATATATATATAAGGTATAGCATATATGATTCCTTCATATTAGTATACAGGTGTACCCCCCTTTTCTTCAGGCTGTGACTGAAATTAATCAAGTGGGGAACTAAACCAATTGGTTCTAAGGCTACTAAAAGAACTGAACAGTTGGTTAGAAAACAAGTAAGCACTGAACCATGGTATGGGGCTAGACTATATAAATTGAATGTATCAATGAGAGCAATGAACTGGAATGTATATAACATAGGCTATCCTAATGTACAGGACATGTAATGCAGTGAGGGAAAACCTGTGTATTAAAGACTGGGATTTGGGGTGTGTGTGTACTTGTGTGTGTGGTATGTAGGGTGAGTATAAAGAGTCAGTGAGAGGGGGGTGGTCTGGACTCAGTCCTTTGGTCCATATTCTGTCAAGACACATCAATGTGTGCAGTGAAGTGTTGCATGGATCAAAGTGGTAGCATGGCAAAACATGTGAGTTAAAGTGCTAAACATATTAGAGTGTGTGTGTTCGTGTGGAATGAGTGAATGTGAGCATGTGTCCAGAGTGTCAGAACATGGTGTCAGTAATAGGTAATCAAAAGTTAGAATCAAAACCTATCTAAACATGACTGAATCTCAGGTTAAGTTCCCAGGAGTAGGGAATAATGGCAGTGGCTTCATTCCAAACATTTCTAACATGTTTACATTTCATATTTCAAGTTCTTCAGAAATTCTAATCAGTCCATGTGTGTGTGTGTTTCAGTGCACAAACTCAGGATTTCCCGGTTCATGGTGTCCACACTGAATTTAGTGAATACATTGCAATTCAGTTAACCCAAAACAGTAACCCATGATTCATTCAATCTCAGGTTTTAAGAGTATTCAAAAAAAAACAGTTCAGTTTGACATTCAATAGAGTGAAATGTATCAGTCGAATTTAAACAGTCCACCCCAAAACCCAAATTCGAATCCTAATGTTGTTTAACATCAAACAAAAAGGAATAAACCTAACAGTGAACTAATCCTGGACTATTGAAACACTACAAAACTGTTCAAAACAGAAATAAACCCAAAATTTGAAAATAGTGAGTAACGTATCAGTGAACATGGGAGAAAATGCAAATCGAAGGCTAAAAACATGGTAATGTACTAAATTAAAGGTTGTTAATCGTGCCCCTAGGTATACTCGTGTCCCTCATGTCCTTAAGTGTCCATCACGATGCGACACGACGAGTCTAAGTGTCTAAAAACCCAATCGGGCAACACAGACTGTAACAGTGTCGCGCACGTGTTCACTTAGGTCTAGGACACGGCACACGTGTCCTCGTGTCTCGTGGTCACGTGTCTAGGTTCGCTTAGGGTAGGGGAACGTGTCCCTCATCCTGCAACAGGTCCACGACGTATCGTGTCCAAGTTTCGAGCCCGTGTCAGTCAAGTGTCTGTGCGTGTGTGCAACAGTGAAGAAAACAGTACGGGTCGATTTACTTTGTGCACACAAAACGAGAACCTACGAAACTTTATAGGTGTTGTGTCAGTCACTCGGGGAATGTGTCCACCAAATTTTAGCTCACGAGAGCCCATGTCGTGTCCGCAGTGGCACCCGAGCAGTACGGCATTGCACGGTGTCCTCGTGTACGTGTGTGTGTTCAAATATGGACACGAACGTGTCCCGAAATGTGTTCAGAAGGACACGAATGTGAAGTACACATATAAAGCAACAAATTCATATAATTAGTTTTACAAAAATCGAAAATAAAATCTTTAGAGGCATTTAATCAAACACCTACAAAACAATACGACACGTGTCCGATACGGGCACCAAACGGACACGAAATCCACCCAAATTTCAGGAACACCTAGGGGACTCCTAGATCTAGCCCTACATGCAAAGAAAACCGAAATTTAAATCAATTTAAAGGGTTTTACCTATAGGTGCAAATTGCATGGAAAAGCTTCAAATGGATGATTCCTCCTTGCTAGCCAATATCTCCAAATTGATTCAAACCTGAGATTTCTCTCCATGAACATAAAGGAGGGATCAATTAGAACCCAATGCAAAAGATTTGAGCCAAAAAAGAATTGAAATGAGGAAGTTATGGATTGGGGAAGAAGGCTCTTACCTCTTTCTTCAAACTTGTAAAAATTTAATAAAAGAGGCAAGAACAAGGAGGAGAATATCTATAGGAAAGGGGGAGCCCTAGTGGCTGGTCATAAGTTATAAAAATTAGGGTTAGGGTTTCCTAAATTGGCCCATGGGCTTAAGTCATGATCAAACAATCATTAAGCCATAAGTCATTTCATGAAACCATAAACCATGACTTAAATTCACTAAACCAAATCCCCTCATTCTAAAATTAGTTTCTAATAACTAAAAGTAGGTTAACCTAAGTTAGACTAGGGTCACCATGGCTAGGGTTAGCTTCTAGGCTAGTTCACTAGGTCTCAACAAGTCAAGTCAACCTAGAATTCACCAATTCAATAAATCATCAAATAATTCAAATAAGTCAAAATAACCAAATTACCCCTAGGCTAAAAATGATAATAAATTATCCTAATGACATGGTTAGGCTCTAGGTCAAGCAGTTACTAGGGTTTTACTAGCAGCACGTCAAAATCACAAGTCATGACTTAAGGCAGTTTTTAAATAGTTTAAAAATAATTAAAAATCACCAAAAATCATAATATAAAATAAATATCAATAAATAATAATTATAATTACAAAATTTCAAAAATATCCTTATCTAGAAAACTAGGTGTTACAGTTGTGGCATAATAGGCTAGGACATGTTCATTGTTAACGAATAAACAGAATGTCTAGTCTAGGACTTATCTCCAAGTGTGGGGGTAAGGTAGAGAAATGTGAAGTTTGTGCTCAAACAAAGATCACAAGAAAACCTTTTGCTCGGGTTAATTGAAGTACAGATCTTCTGGAGTTGCTACACTCCGATATCTGTGATTTCAAACAGTTCTCTACAAAGGCCGGAATGAAGTATTTCATAACCTTCATCGATGACTTCTCAAAGTATGCGTTCGTCTACTTGCTAAAGGCTAAAGACGAAGCATTCGAGAAGTTCAAGGAGTTCAGAGCCGAAGCTGAGCGGCAGACTGGACAACAACTCAAAAGGATAAGAAGTGGTCGAGGTGGGGAGTACATGTCTCATAAATTCACATCGTTCTGCAAAGAACATGAAATTGTCAATGAGACTACGGCTCCGTACTCTCCTCAATCAAACGGAGTAGCAGAGAGGAAGAACAGAACGTTAACAAAAATAATTAACTCAATGTTGTTGACTGCTGGTCTTCCTAAGTGCTACTGGGGAGAAGCTGCCTTGACGACCACTTTTATTCTAAATAGAGTGCCTCATGCAACTTCAGACGTTACTCCTCATGAACTCTGGTTCAAGGTCAGACCTAACTTGAATGTCATTAGAGTGTGGGGGTGTCTGGCATATGTCAAGCTTTCAGATCTTAAGATTCAGAAGCTTGGGACAAGGACTACTAAGACAATCTTCTTGGGGTATGCCGAGAAGAGTGATGCTCGGAGATTTTTTGATATTGAGTCAAATCATATCATTGAATCTCGCGACGCAGAATATTTTGAAGACAAATTTGCAAGGCACAAGAATATTGTTCTTGCGGATGTTCCGGAGAACAATGAGGGTGAGCAAGAAACTAAAGTCTTCAATGAAGATGTGGTCCAAGAAGATGTTGTTGAAACAACGGTTGAACCAGAACAAGCTGAGCCGTCAGCTAAGCGTGTGAGGAGGCCGAAGGACTTCGGAAGTGACTTTGTCACCTATCATGTGGAAGCTGATCCGCTTACCTATGATGAGGCGATGAAGACCAGAGATGCAGTTTTCTGGAAGGAGGCGATTGACAATAAAATTGATTCCATCACCTCAAATAATACTTGGGTGTTGGTTGATCTTCCTGAAGGAGCGAAACCCATCGGATGCAAATGGATCTTCAAGAAGAAGATGAAAGCATACGGAACTATTGACAAGTTCAAGGCTAGGTTGGTAGCCAAGGGGTTTTCTCAGAAGCAGGGGATTGACTATTTTGACACGTATGCTCCAGTAGCCCGGATGACCACCATCAGAATGTTGATTGCTCTCGCAATAATACATAAGATGGTGATACATCAGATGGTTGTGAATACGGCTTTCCTAAATGACGAGCTGACCGAAGAGATTTACATGCAACAGCCAGAGGGATTTGTCATCAGGGGTCTTGAAGACAAAGTCTGCAAGTTGGTGAAATTTTTGTACAGTCTTAAACAGGCTCCCAAGATATGGCATGAGAAATTTGACAAAGTTATAAGGTCAAATGGCTACCTGGTCAGCGATACGGACAAGTGTGTTTACACGAAGTTCGCTGATGGAAGAGGTATGATCGTTTGTCTGTACGTAGGCGACATGCTTATCCTAAGTACGTATATTAGCTGTGTCACGGAGACAAAGAAATTCATCTCAAGCAAGTTCAGTATGAAGGACTTGGGGGAAGCTGATGTGATCTTAGGGATCAAGATCATCCGGACAGACACTGGACTTGCGCTGTCACATTCTCATTATATTGAGAAAATGATCACTTGTTATGGGTATTGGGATATTCCAGGGATCGATACGCCGTACAGGTATGATCTGAAGCTGAAGCCTAATTTAGGGGAAAACGTCAGGCAGCTGGAGTATGCAAGCGTAATCGGAAGTTTGATGTATGCTACTAATGCCACAAGGCCTGACATAGCTTTCGCCGTGGGAATGCTGAGTCGTTTCACGAGCAACCCAGGTGCTGAACACTGGAAAGCTGTGAAACGGGTTATGAGATATCTCAAGAAGACTCAGACATATGTACTGTACTTGTCACCCCCATTTCCTGTATTTCGTATTTATGCTCGTATTTGATTTTGGCACGTATTTTATTTTCTCGACTTGCGGATTTTGGTTTCTCGTAAATGGGTTTTGGACCATGGCTTGGTTTTATTTTGTGAAAGTTGCTTTAGTTTGGTTCTTCATGAATGGAACACCTTAACCTATACTCCTCCCTCAATACACCACAACTCCCCCACTTTATAACTCCACCTACTTTTCTCTCTCCTCTTTATTCTCTCATTTATTTCTTACAAACTTCTTCTTCTTCCTTCTTCCACACAACTCCCCAACCAATAGGCAAGTGCACCTTGCCAACAAATAAGCACCCAATTTTATTTGTCCATTTGATAGATTAGGACATGTAGATCAACATTAGAACTTGGAATTTTGTGATTTGGAGCTTTCATTCTCCTAGATCTAGGTTTTAACTATTTTCGGAAATCCTTGGTTTTGATCTATTAAACTTTGATTTTTGCTTGTTTTGATGCTTCCATGTGGAAGAGAATTCAATTTTACTCAAGTTAGAACTTTGAAAATCTAGATTTGGTTTTGATTTGACAAAAATATGAAGAATTGAAGTTCTTGGTGTTTTTGGACTTGCTCTCGGCCAGGAAGAACAGCCCCCTGCCTTGCGCTTTTTAGCGCATGGCCGATTGCGCATCCCTGGCCTGTGCTCTTTAGCGCATGGCCGTTTGCGCAGTCACTTGGCCAGCGCTTTGCGCTGCGCTGGACTGCGCTGGCGCAAGCCAGCCATGCGCAAGCTAGCCTTGCGCAAGCCATCCCTTGCGCAGTTCATGTCTGCGCAACCCATTTTCTGTGCAACCCATTTCCTGCGCAACCCATTTCCTGCGCAACCCATTTCCTGCGCAACCCATCTGCTGCGCAGCTCATCCTGCGCACTTGGCACCCTGCGCAGTTGGTACCCTGCGCAGCTCATCCTGCGCACTTGGCACCCTGCGCAGTACATACCCTGCACAACCTACTTGTCTATGATGAATTTGTTATTTCTTAATCTTGGCCCTTCTATAGTCCTATATATATATTGGTATTTTATTAGATATTTTACGCCCATTTTATATCCTTACGCCTTTTGGCATGAACTTGATTTTGCTTAATATGTTTGGAATAACTATTGTACACAGCATGGTATGACAAGGAACTAGTATAACATGACAGTGACCCGTAGTGGTGCACTCCTGACATGACCAACCTGACTTGATAGTGGCCCGTCGTGGCGTACCCCTGACAAGTACCCTGACATGATTTACCTTGATAACTTGATAGTGGCCCGTGGCGGCGCACTCTTGACTTGACTTGACTTGATAACTTGACTTGACTTGTCTTGACATCGTGGGTGTTCCTGCTTGCTTGTTTGCACAATCCACTTGTCTTGTCTTGCATCATGTCTAGGACGTGACTTCCTGGGTACCACGGCCAGGGACTCGCGCTAAATTGGATTAGGCTAATTATTAGATCAAACTAGAACATGGAGAATTCCCAGTCACAGGCAATCTCGTTATCTGGGCGCTTTAATGGACTTGTAGCTTGCCGACGAGTAGAGCACATTTCCAGCACACTGTCATGTGTTGCACCCTCTAAGTCACCTAAGGGTATATCGTTTCCTGGGCGATGTAACCACCTATAACTCTCAACCCGCGAAAGGATAACTGGATGGTCTGCAGGGCTTGGGACTGGGAGTTTCTCACTCGCATCTTGTTAGTAATTAAGGCTTGTGATAACCCTAGTTAGTTAAAGTAGTAAGCCGTAGTACTTGCTTGGCCGATTGTGAATGAATGGTGTCCAGCCCTGTCTAAGTCTTGTCTAGCCTTGTACCTGGAACTCTTGATCATGATAGTTTTACTTATCTCTAACGATAAATGGGTAGAGGCAGTGAGCTATTCAGGCGAAGGGTTACAATCCCGGTCCTTGTTTGGCTTAAGGATTGTAACCTGGCTCCCGGAATGGTTCCACGTCCCTAGTCGTTTATCGCCTTGTGTACTTTTATTACTTGTACTTTCCTTTATTCTTTATGTTCGGATATGCTGGCTTTTGTTCTTATTTGTGGCCTCCTTTGTGGCACTTGCTCTTTCTGGGGTTTGACCCAGCTGGTTTTGTGTGGCCAGATTTCGGAGCAGCTCCCGAAGATCTACCAAACTTCCAGCCCAATGGTGACAACTAGACGGAACCCGGGCCAAGAGTGGGTTTTCCTTTTTTGTTCACCCACTTATATGTAAATTTATTCTTTTGAGGCGTTTAGCCGACGAGCACCTGTTAGCTCGATGCACATTTACTTACTGTCTGCCTACGGGCTGTAAACATGATTAACAAATCCTAGGGTTGATCATGTATGACTGAACTCTTGCTAGTCCTATCATTTTGTACGACTAGCTTCATGATCATCCAATATGTAATATTTGGGACGCCTTATATATATATATTTGATGCTCTAACATCTTGTAACTCTGTTAATTGCTTGAGATTGAGACAATAGGCTTGACCTTAAGAGACTGCTGGCTTGTAGTAAACCCTCATATCTAGACAGCCGTGACCGTATAGTTGAGATGTATTCTATTTCAATATACGTAGCTGGCTGTGTCTGCCCCCGCTCTCCAGTATTCTGGTTCTGGGGCGTGACATGGTTTAAGTGGTGGCCCATGCAGGTCTTGGCATTCAAGAAATGTGAGGGTTTACCGAATAGATGTCTCAATCAATATTCGCCCTTGATCTCTGCTCGTATCTTCAAATCCCTGAGATTCTTGACCTGATCACATGCTTGTATCATTGATGTGTCCTGGTCCTTTCCTTACTGTTCCCTATGTCGTCTTCTTCAGCGGCATTACTCCCGGATCTGCCAACCAGCCAGAGGGAGCTCGGCAAGCACCCCAGCGCCAGGAAGATCAAGCTCAGCACTCTGGAGTAGCCTCCCGAGTTATGCTTTCCGGAGGTTCGGAACCTCCAGTTCAGGCAGCTCCGCCCGTTCAACCAGCTAGACAGGATGAGGGACCTTTGGTAGGACTTATCAGAGAACTGCTTGTATCCCAAGATCGTCGAGGCGACGCCTTGCACCAGGAAGTTCATGATGCACTAAACCGAGGAGGCCCCCAAGGGAATCAGGCGGCCAACAGTTTCAAGCGCTTGAACCCTCCCTTCTTTGACGGCAGTGAAGATGCGATTGCCGCGGACGCTTGGCTTCAGGATATCGAGGTGGTTCTAGAAGCAGCTAGGACACCTGAGAATGAGAAGGTAGCGGTGGTACGCCTACAGTTGTTAGACTTGGCTCGCGATTGGTGGGCAGCTCAGGCTATGGGATTAGCAGCGCCAGTCACTTGGGTGACGTTCAGAGAGAGGTTCCAGACAAAGTACTTCGATGCGGTGGCACGGTATGACCTGCAGACCCGGTTCACCAACTTGAAGCAAGGAGGCAGGACGGTCGATGGCTATGCGACCGAGTTTTCCAGGCTGAGTAGGTTTGCCCCCACCTTGGTGGCAACCGAGTTCGATAGGGCTCAGCGGTTCCAGCAGGGACTGCATTTAGAGATATTATTGGCCGTAGAGCAGTTCGAGCACCAGACGTTCGATGCAGTGTTGAAGGCAGCAAGGAGGCATGAGTATACCTCCCGAAGAATTGTGGACAGGACCGGAGGCAGGAAGCGGTCCCACAATCAGATGCACCAATCATCAGCTCCAGCACCGGCAGCTAGGGGATTAACCATTGGGACTCCGAGGCGGGCGGCCTCAGTGACGTCGGTTCAGCATTCGACCCCGACGTATCCGCAGCAGCAGAAGCAGAAGCAGTCTTCCGCGGTGGGATGTTCTCATTGCGGGAAGCCGGGCCATGTAGTGGCAGAGTATCGTAGGGCACAGGGATTGTGTCTGGCTTGTGGAGGAGCAGACCACCAGATAGGGACCTGCCCGAATAGGGGAGGTCCATCATCATCCAACCTTTCTAGTTCTTCGGTGAGAGGACCAGCCCCAGTTCCAGTCCAGCAGCAGCAGCAACAGCAGTACCCGAGGCCATTGTTGCCTCAGGCCCAGGCCTTTCATCAGCAGAACCAGCAGCAGCTCATCCAGGCTCCAGCACAGAACCGACAGAGGGGTTTCCAGCAGAGGGGACCCGCAGCAAGAGGTCAGGCTATGATGATGACCATGGAAGAAGAAGTTGCACCAGGTGAGGTAGTGGCAGGTACTATTCTCGTCAACACTTTTCCAGCATCTGTATTATTTGATTCTGGTGCATCGCATTCATTCATGTCTGCATGATTCGCGACACGGATAGGATTGGAGCCCGAGTCATTATCAGTAAGGCTCAATATACTTACTGGTAATGGTCTTGTGGGAGTAGATCGAGTATTTTCCTCGTGTCGGATCGTAGTTAGCGGTAGAGAGTTCCCCGCTAGGCTCATAGAGTTCCCTATGGCAGACTATGATGTAGTCCTAGGCATGGATTGGTTGAGAAACTATTATGCTAGGATAGACTGCCATGTTGGCAGAGTTGTCTTTAGTATTCCCGGAGAGCCAGAGTTTTCATTTTCCAGAGGCACAGTAGAGCCATCTCCTCCAGTATTGCGGATGGCAGTAGCAGCAGTGCAGTTGCCCCGGATAGTTGAAGAGTTTCCAGATGTCTTCCCGGAGGAACTTCCAGGGATGCCACCAGAGCGGGAGATCGAGTTCACCATCGACTTGATTCCCGGGACAGTACCAGTATCAGAGCGAGTCTACAGAATGGCGCCTTCAGAATTGGAGATTTTGTACAAAATGATTGAAGAACTTAGAACCAAGGGATTCATTCGTGCTAGTGGATCGCCTTGGGGAGCCCCGATGCTTCTTGTGAAAAAGAAGGATGGTACGTCCAGGCTATGTGTAGATTATCATACCTTGAACTCAGTGACAATCAAGAACAGATACCCTCTCCCGAGGATAGATGACTTGTTTGATCAACTCAAGGGGGCTTCAGTTTTCTCGAAGATAGACTTGCGGTCAGGATACCACCAGATCAGAGTCAGAGAGCAAGACATCCCGAAGACGGCGTTCAGATCGAGGTACGGGCATTGGGAGTTTCTAGTTATGCCCTTTGGGGCGACCAATGCGCCGGCAGTGTTCATGGACCTCATGAACCGTATTTTTATGCCTTACTTGGATCAGTTTGTGATAGTGTTCCTTGATGACATCCTGGTCTACAGCAAGAGTGAAGCAGAGCACGAGCAGCATCTCAGAGTTGTCCTCCAGATTCTCAGAGAGCATCAGTTGTACGCCAAGTTCAGTAAATGCGAGTTCTGGCTCGATCGCATTTCTTACTTGGGTCACATCATTACCAGAGGAGGAGTGGAAGTGGATCCCCAGAAGATTGTGGCTATCGAGGCATGGCCAGTACCCAGCTCAGTGGCAGAAGTTCGCAGCTTTCTTGGATTGGCCGGCTACTACCGGCGGTTCGTCTCTGATTTTGCAAGAATTTCAGCACCGATGACCCAGTTGACCCGCAAGGATGTGCCGTTCGTTTGGACAGCAGAATGTCAGGAATCATTTGAGAAGTTGAAGCGGGGTTTGATAACGGCTCCCATTCTCACCCTTCCAGATGGGACCGGAGGATTCACAGTTTATTGCGATGCTTCAGGCAGAGGATTGGGATGTGTTTTGATGCAGCATGGGAAGGTAATTGCTTATGCGTCACGTCAACTCCGTGATCATGAGAAGAATTACCCGACCCACGACTTGGAGCTAGCAGCAGTAGTGTTTGCACTTAAGTTATGGAGGCACTACTTGTACGGAGACAGAGTGGAGATATTTACTGATCATAAGAGCCTGAAGTATGTTTTCACCCAGAAGGATCTTAATATGCGGCAGAGAAGATGGCTCGAGCTACTTGTGGACTACGATGTGGATTTGCAGTATCATCCCGGGAAGGCCAACGTAGTAGCAGATGCGTTGAGCCGGAGAGCCGGAGTTTATTTCCTGACGGCACAACCAGAGTTATTATCGGATCTTCAGAAGATGGGAATTGAAGTGGTTCTTCCTTCCAATGTGGCCTTGATGGCCAGCCTACAGATTCAGTCCACCATAGTTGAGAGGATCCGGACAGTACAGTTAACAGATTCCAAGATTCAGCGGCTCAGAGCAGAGTGTGAAGCAGGAAGAAGGCCAGAGTTATGTATTCATGAGGATGGTACACTTCGACACGGCACGCGTCTTTGTGTACCCAGTGGAGATATCAGACAGGAAGTCATGGCAGAGGCTCACAGTTCGCAGTACTCCATTCACCCAGGCAGCACGAAGATGTACAGAGATATTCGTCAACACTTTTGGTGGAATGGTATGAAGAGGGAGATAGCCCAGTATGTCTCTCGATGTTTGGTTTGCCAACAAGTCAAGGCTGAATATCAGAGGCCAGCTGGACTTCTTCAACCTTTACCGATCCCAGAATGGAAATGGGAGCACATTACCATGGATTTCGTGACTGGGTTACCCAGATCTCCGGCAGGCAGAGATGCTATTTGGGTTATTGTGGACAGGCTTACCAAGGTGGCACACTTTCTTCCGTTTAGAGTTGGACAGTCGACGGCACAGCTAGCAGAGATGTATCTCAGGCAGATTGTCAGACTTCACGGAGTGCCAGTCAGCATAGTATCGGACAGGGATACGAGATTCACATCGTACTTCTGGCGCAGTCTTCACGAAAGTTTGGGGACTCGTCTCAAGTTCAGCTCAGCGTATCACCCGCAGACAGATGGGCAATCGGAGCGCACTATACAAACTCTTGAAGATATGTTGTGGTCGTGTACCCTTGACTTCGGTGGTTCGTGGGAGGATCACCTGCACCTGGTAGAATTCTCATACAACAATAGTTTCCAGGCTAGTATCCAGATGGCACCCTTCGAGGCCCTGTATGGCAGGAAGTGCAGATCTCCGTTAGCATGGGACGATGTTGGAGAGAGGCAGATGCTCGGTCCAGAACTGATTTTCCAGACGGTTGAAGTGGTCAGGAAGGTCAGAGATCACCTCCGAGTTGCTCAGGATCGCCAGCGCCATTGGGCCGATGCTCATCGGCGTCCCTTAGAATTTGCCGTCGGCGACCATGTATTCCTTAGGATCTCGCCTACCCGCGGCGTCATTCGTTTTGGCGTACGGGAAAAGCTTAGTCCTAGGTATATAGGGCCGTTCGATATTCTGGAGCGAGTAGGCGATGTGTCCTATCGTCTCGCTCTTCCGCCGTCGCTAAGTGAGGTACATGATGTATTCCATGTGTCCCAATTAAGACGGTACATCCCGGACCCGAGCCATATCCTAGATCATTCGGAATTGGTTATTGGTACCAACCTTTCGTATGAGGAGAGGCCCGTGTCTATATTGGACCAGAGAGAAAAGACGCTCAAGAACAAGACTATTAACTTAGTCCGTGTTGCTTGGGGTCATCACTCTCTAGGTGAGTCAACGTGGGAGCGTGAGGACGACATCCGATCGCGATATCCCTACCTGTTTGACTCGTAAGGTATAATGTCTTCCTTGTGCCTTACGCTTTCCCTTCCTTGCTTGTATTGTATGATTGTATGATTGAACTGCTTAGTGTAGCTTGTCTGTGCTTAGTATAGCTTGTCGTGGCAATCTCTAGCTCCTTGATTAAATTTCGAGGACGGAATTCTTTGAAGGTGGGTAGAGTTGTCACCCCCATTTCCTGTATTTCGTATTTATGCTCGTATTTGATTTTGGCACATATTTTATTTTCTCGACTTGCGGATTTTGGTTTCTCGTAAATGGGTTTTGGACCATGGCTTGGTTTTATTTTGTGAAAGTTGCTTTAGTTTGGTTCTTCATGAATGGAACACCTTAACCTATACTCCTCCCTCAATACACCACAACTCCCCCACTTTATAACTCCACCTACTTTTCTCTCTCCTCTTTATTCTCTCATTTATTTCTTACAAACTTCTTCTTCTTCCTTCTTCCACACAACTCCCCAACCAATAGGCAAGTGCATCTTGCCAACAAATAAGCACCCAATTTTATTTGTCCATTTGATAGATTAGGACATGTAGATCAACATTAGAACTTGGAATTTTGTGATTTGGAGCTTTCATTCTCCTAGATCTAGGTTTTAACCATTTTCGAAAATCCTTGGTTTTGATCTATTAAACTTTGATTTTTGCTTGTTTTGATGCTTCCATGTGGAAGAGAATTCAATTTTACTCAAGTTAGAACTTTGAAAATCTAGATTTGGTTTTGATTTGACAAAAATATGAAGAATTGAAGTTCTTGGTGTTTTTGGACTTGCTCTCGGCCAGGAAGAACAGCCCCCTGCCTTGCGCTTTTTAGCGCATGGCCGATTGCGCACCCCTGGCCTGTGCTCTTTAGCGCATGGCCGTTTGCGCAGTCACTTGGCCAGCGCTTTGCGCTGCGCTGGACTGCGCTGGCGCAAGCCAGCCATGCGCAAGCCAGCCTTGCGCAAGCCATCCCTTGCGCAGTTCATGTCTGTGCAACCCATTTTCTGCGCAACCCATTTCCTGCGCAACCCATTTTCTGCGCAACCCATTTCCTGCGCAACCCATCTGCTGCGCAGCTCATCCTGCGCACTTGGCACCCTGCGCAGTTGGTACCCTGCGCAGCTCATCCTGCGCACTTGGCACCCTGCGCAGTACATACCCTGCACAACCTACTTGTCTATGATGAATTTGTTATTTCTTAATCTTGGCCCTTCTATAGTCCTATATATATATTGGTATTTTATTAGATATTTTATGCCCATTTTATATCCTTACGCCTTTTGGCATGAACTTGATTTTGCTTAATATGTTTGGAATAACTATTGTACACAGCATGGTATGACAAGGAACTAGTATAACATGACAGTGACCCGTAGTGGTGCACTCCTGACACGACCAACCTGACTTGATAGTGGCCCGTCGTGGCGCACCCCTGACAAGTACCCTGACATGATTTACCTTGATAACTTGATAGTGGCCCGTGGCGGCGCACTCTTGACTTGACTTGACTTGATAACTTGACTTGACTTGTCTTGACACCGTGGGTGTTCCTGCTTGCTTGTTTGCACAATCCACTTGTCTTGTCTTGCATCATGTCTAGGACGTGACTTCCTGGGTACCACGGCCAGGGACTCGCGCTAAATTGGATTAGGCTAATTATTAGATCAAACTAGAACATGGAGAATTCCCAGTCACAGGCAATCTCGTTATCTGGGCGCTTTAATGGACTTGTAGCTTGCCGACGAGTAGAGCACATTTCCAGCACACTGTCATGTGTTGCACCCTCTAAGTCACCTAAGGGTATATCGTTTCCTGGGCGATGTACCCACCTATAACTCTCAACCCGCGGAAGGATAACTGGATGGTCTGCAGGGCTTGGGACTGGGAGTTTCTCACTCGCATCTTGTTAGTAATTAAGGCTTGTGATAACCCTAGTTAGTTAAAGTAGTAAGCCGTAGTACTTGCTTGGCCGATTGTGAATGAATGGTGTCCAGCCCTGTCTAAGTCTTGTCTAGCCTTGTACCTGGAACTCTTGATCATGATAGTTTTACTTATCTCTAACGATAAATGGGTAGAGGCAGTGAGCTATTCAGGCGAAGGGTTACAATCCCGATCCTTGTTTGGTTTAAGGATTGTAACCTGGCTCCCGGAATGGTTCCACGTCCCTAGTCGTTTATCGCCTTGTGTACTTTTATTACTTGTACTTTCCTTTATTCTTTATGTTCGGATATGCTGGCTTTTGTTCTTATTTGTGGCCTCCTTTGTGGCACTTGCTCTTTCTGGGGTTTGACCCAGCTGGTTTTGTGTGGCCAGATTTCGGAGCAGCTCCCGAAGATCTACCAAGCTTCCAGCCCAATGGTGACAACTAGACGGAACCCGGGCCAAGAGTGGGTTTTCCTTTTTTGTTCACCCACTTATATGTAAATTTATTCTTTTGAGGCGTTTAGCCGACGAGCACCTGTTAGCTCGATGCACATTTACTTACTGTCTGCCTACGGGCTGTAAACATGATTAACAAATCCTAGGGTTGATCATGTATGACTGAACTCTTGCTAGTCCTATCATTTTGTACGACTAGCTTCATGATCATCCAATATGTAATATTTGGGACGCCTTATATATATATATTTGATGCTCTAACATCTTGTAACTCTGTTAATTGCTTGAGATTGAGACAATAGGCTTGACCTTAAGAGACTGCTGGCTTGTAGTAAACCCTCATATCTAGACAGCCGTGACCGTATAGTTGAGATGTATTCTATTTCAATATACGTAGCTGGCTGTGTCTGCCCCCGCTCTCCAGTATTCTGGTTCTGGGACGTGACAGTACTACAGCGGAGATCCGCCGGTAGTGGAAGGCTTCAGTGATGCCAGCTGGTGCTCAGAGGTGGAGAGCGAGAGGTCCACAGGTGGATTCATTTTTACAATGGGTGGAGCTGCTATATCGTGGAAGTCGAAGAAGCAGACTATGCTCTCGTGGTCATCCATGGAATCTGAGTTCTTTGCACTTGATACCGCAGCCGAGGAAGCAGAATGGCTTCGGGAGCTCATGTATGATCTTCCAGTGGTTGAGGCACAAATACCGGCGATACCGATATACTGCGACAACCAGGCGACTGCGGCAGTGGCATCAAATGACCTCTTCAACGGAAAGAAGAGGACTGTGCGGTTGAAGCACAGGGCAGTACACGATCTTATCAAGAGAGGTGTTATTGCAGTGATTGATGTTCGGAGTCAGGAGAACCTGGCAGATCCGTTCACCAAGGGCCTCAAGCGCCAGCTGGTCGATGACACAGCTTGTAAAATGGGCTTGAAGGCATTCTGATATTGTATTATTGTATTCCTACCATAAAGTTTTATGCTATTAGTTCAAAGATTTATCTACTAGGCATCTAGCTTATGGTTCAAGGGAGGACCACTAATCGGAAGAATATCAGGAACGGTGGGTACATGTTCTTTAGGCATGGAGAGGTTACGGACCTATAACCACTGTTGTCTACTGTTGTTTTCTGCAGAAAATGGTTCCTGTGGGAAGGTTGGCTTAATTGCCTTAATGAGTTCTCAGGCAGAGTGAATGCCTGGTGTGCTTTACAGGAAGCACGGTAGAGCAGCACTACAAGGAGTGAAACTCCATGCTACAGTGGAGTGACTCCACGATGAGGTTCCTATATGTGGGGTGCTGCCCAGGAATAGGATAAAGCCTCAGATTTGCAGGCCAAGTCACAGCGGCGTAGCACCGCAAATAGGCAGTTAGCCTAATGTTGTATGTTAAAAAAAAGATAGATGTAGTCAGCACTACAAAGAGGAGGAGTTCCTCATGTTACAGTGGCACGACACCACGATGAGGTACCCGGTTAGGGATAAAGCCTCGGCCTTGCAAGCCATGTCGTTGCGGCGTAACACCGCAAGGGAGCCTAAGGCTTCATGCTGGGTAGTTTGGTACTACAAAGAGGCAGTTGCCTCATGCTACAGTAGTATGACACTACAAAGGTTCCCAGATATGGGGTGATTTCCAGGGAGGGGTAATACCTTGGCTTCGGGCCATGTCATAGCGGCGTAGCACCGCAAGGGAAGTGCAAAGCGTTTCATGCCATGTCTCTTTATAATGAACTCACCTATAGTGTATGGACAAAGAGATATCAGGCCGTCTCTTGAGGGTAAACTTGTAGACGCCCAAAATTATACACTAAAACCAGGCTGGCACAGGGCCTTTAATGTGTAGCCAGAAGCACATGTAACTACATTATGTGAGTGGAAAGAATTTCAGCTATGATGCAGAATTCAAGGCTTAGTCCATTCTTGTATTATAGTCTGTTGTTTGACCTATGCAGGAAGATTCAAGTCGTCAGCGACATCTCTCCTAATGCATGAGGGACAGTTGCTGTAGGGAACACTTATACCCATATATATATGTAGAGATATGTGGGGGATTGTTGGGTTTTGGCTTCTTTAGTTTAGAACTTTAGTCCCACATCGGCTAGGCCGAAACAAATGTATCTCTATATAATAGCTTTCCTATTTTAGAGATGCACATGTGGTGTGGAGGTGCACATGGGTGTGCCATGTGGGGTTATTTTTCTAATAGAAAAAGGCTAAATCAACAATAAAAGCATTCATGCTTTTTGCTCTTGGAAAATTTATTTCTATGGGAGCTAAGCCTCGTAGGGGCTTAGTGACTCGGACTCGGACTCGGGCTCATGGGCTCATGAGGCGTAATGTGGCATTTTGTTGGCTCACTTTGCACTTAGCACGTCAGCATCGTCGCTAGACGCATAGTGCGCTTTAGTTGCGCTCGTTGCGCGAGCCACTTGCGCTGCCACGTTGCGCAAGCCCAGTTGCGCTGTCCAGTTGCGCATGCCCAGTTGTGCAGGCCCAGTTGCGCTGCCTAGGTGCGCACCCAGGTTGCGCTCAGGTTGCGCTTGGGTGCGCTGGGTTGCGCTGGGTTGTACTGGGTTGCGCTGGGTTGCGTAGGGTTGCACGGGTTGCTCGGGTTGTGCTGGGTTGCGCAGGGTTGTGCTGGTTGCGCTGCGTGCGTAGTGTGCGCAGTGCGTGCAGTGTGCGCAGTTTAGTACGCGCTCTGTCGCACGGGGTGTGCACAGTTGGCACAACTTGCAGCAGAACATGCGTTTGTATGTTCTGGGCGGTTGCTACATGTTCGGGATGGTTATTATCACGTCCCTAACTTTGTGGCAACCGAACAGTTGCTGCAGGGCCTATATAAGGCATCCTCTCTCTCAAGGCTAATCACAGAATAGAAAGAGAAGCTACCACAGAAAGTTTACGAAGTGTTTTTTAGCACAAGTAAACAGAGAATTCAGACGTGTTCTTTAACACAGTTCTGATCGGAATTTGCTTGCGAATTCCAGTAGCCTTCGAGAGAGAGGAAAGGCGCCGCACCAGAGTTGCTTTTGCATGGGAGTTCGTGTCCATCCGAGGAGTCAGAAGAACAGGAGTGTTCCAAGTTCTCCGACGAACTTGCTGGTTCCTGGAAGCTGTTCGTGTAGGGCGAATAAAGCTTTGAGCAACGGTGATCATTCACCCTAGCAGGCCATCTTCCATCTTTCGCCTGTCATCTTCTTCGCTGCTGTGATTACGAAATCTTTTTAGATTCTCGTAATATCATAACGATATCTTTTTAGATCTTCGTTATACTTGCGCAACCTTCCTGGAAGTGTTGCGTTGGAACATTATTTTTACAATTATTTCATATTCTCAGTTTTCCATCAAAAAATTGTGCCCCGACAATAACAATATTTATACTCCCTCCATGTATATGCTAAAACCTCTAAAAAAACACACACACTCCTCTCCACTTTTCTATGTCGCTCGAGTCTCTTTATTCCCTATCTAAGATCTGTCGAGCCTCTCCAAAAAAAGCTCTCCCATGTCTCCATGTTTCTTTTTTTGAGCAGCTTCAACCTATATATACGAAGTCAGCCTCTCTCTTTCTCAGTCGCTCGCCCTGTCATCTTCTCTCTCTCTCTCTCCCTCTCTCTGTCTCATAAATCTATGAAGTTGGTCACTTGGAATCTGAATCCTCGACTCAAGTTAGAAGTAACCCTAAATTTTACTATTTATTTCTATCCTTAGTGTTTATTTTTATTTCATATTTTTATTAATAATGAACTAGTCCTTCTTTCATGACTAAAGTGAGTGAGAACGAATTTTTCATTCACTACCAATTATCCCTAATCTTTCTCTTGAATCTTGACTGATCGTTCGCTCATCTTTGTCACTTTATCTCGAATTTGAATCTCATTGTAAGTATGAATATTTTTGGATAAGGATTCATTATAGTCTTACACTCTTGCATGCCAAATATTTTTGGATAAGTAATGATATAATATTGATTATTACTTACGTATGACTGACAGTAAAAAATAGAGCAATTTAAGCATCTAAAATTGTGGACGAGGATTGATAGAGTATTGGGGTTCAGGTATTAAGTTATAATTTTAGATATATTTATTGGTCATAATTTACTTGAACAATATATCTCTAACCATCTAATTTAGGTTCAAAATCAAGTTTCTCAGTATCGATATAGGTATCGGTCCATTCCTATTGTTGGAGTCCAGTCTGCATTTGGTAACAACATATTTGTGGAATCTAAATATAGTTAAATATTTGATTTGATTAGATTTGGATGTCCATATAATTGGTGTTGTGCTATTTTAGATATAATAGGATTCTTATTTTAGGAAATTCTATTATGGTCTAAAATAAGATATTGATGAAATATTTTAGGCATAATAGGATTCTTATTTTATTCTTATTTAAAAATACTATTATAGTTAGAATATGATTTTTCTCATCCTATATATATGGGGTGAGGGTGGAGGCATGAAGCACAACACAAAGAAGAGATTTGGGGTGCTCGTCCACAAAAAATCTGAAAAAAAAGTATGTACTTTACTCTTAGGACTTCGCCATCCAAGATAGAAGAAATAAGAAGATCTAATCGAGGAATCATCTACTTCGGTTAGAGAGATTGCTATGGATTGATGAGTGATCTCAATTGTAATCTTCTATTTTTTTACTTGAGAGTGGTGAGGGAGTTGAACCTATTAGGTTAAAGGATTCAACATGAGTTCTGTCAATCTTGTAATTTCATCTTAGTTATTAAAAGTTGAAATTTATCCTTATGACGTATGTCACCGCCATATACTTGTCTTCATCTTGTGCTTGGTATCCATTAGATGGGGTTCTTTTTGATCAGGTGGGTTGGCAAACGCTTTTACACGCACCCAACAATTGGTATCAAAGCTTTGGAGGTTCTAGCAACCATATCTACAGAGCAGATGAACACTCGTATAATCACCCTCACAAGGGAGAACTAGATAATTTAAAAGCTAAGGATGGAGGATCTACTTTAGTACAAGGATTTGCATGGTCTGTTGGAGGGCGACAGTACAAAACCATCGGATAAAGCTATTGAAGACTGAAAATGATTGAATCGGATGACCATTGGATTTATCTGCCAACGGTTAGACGACTCGGTGTTTCACCATGTATCCATAAAGAGTTCGACAAAAGTATTATGGAAGAAGCGACAATCGTTGTACGAAAGAAAGATGGCTAGCAATAAGGCATTTATTATTCACCAACTCGTTAACTCGACCGAGGGTGCCCCAGTGGCACAACATCTGAACGAGGTTTAGGGTATCATCAATCAGCTATCTGCGATAAAGATGGCGATTGATGATGAGCTTTAGGCCCTAATGCTCTTGAGTTCTCTATCAGAAAGCTGGAAGATGTTGATGGTGTCGGTGAGCAACTCCGTGCTCATGGAGTTGTCACGATAGAGGGAGTCAAAAGTACCATATTGAATGAGGAGGTCCGGTACAAGCAAGTGGAATTATCACAGGAGTCCACTCTGGTGGCTTCCTAACCGAAGGGAAGACCCAAGTCACAAGCGATGACGAGGGAGTTCTCAATATCTTGTGATTATGGATTGCAAAGAGAGCTGTTATCACTGCGGCAAAATGGTCATATCAAGGGGAACTACATGAAGTTCAAAGCTGAGAAGGCTAAAGGTAAGAACGAACAGGAGGATCTCACGACGTTTGGAGATATCATCATCGTAGCGACCGACGCAAAGGAAACTTGTGGCATGCGTCATGATGGCGACTGGGCCATGGACACGGGGGCATCGCACCATTCCACTCCATATAGGAGGATCTTCACGTCATACCGCGACGACAGGTTTGGGCGTATGAAGATAGGCAACAAGGGGACTGCTTCAGTTGTAGGCATCGGTAATGTGCACTTGACGATGGAGTTTGGTAAGAAGCTCGTCCTCGGGGTGTGCAACATGTACCAAGTTTGCGCTACAACTTGGTTTCGGTAGGAAGGCTGACAGCTGATGGTTGTCACAGTCTTTTTGGAGACAAAGATTTAATGCTTGTGAAGGGTTCCCAACAGTTGCCTCAGTGAGCTTTGTGTTGTGGTATATACAGGCTCAAGCTGCTGACCTGTACATGCATACCACAAACACTGAATGGAGGCTCGAGAGGTGTTTGATAGGAGGTGGATCGTCGAAAACTTGCTGAGGCGGGGCTTCTAGATGCTTTGAGGGTTACAAAGGATTCAGTTCGTCGAGACAAAGCAACGAATGGTGATGAGTCAAACATTGATGGTCAGTCTGTCGGTACTATGACAGCTACTCGGTCTCTATGTAGGGGTTGCTCTACGGATCTAGTTTTGGTGATAGGTGGATGCCAAAGCTTCACAGAATGACATCGGTTTCAGCAGTTCGAAGCCAGAAAGGAGATCAAGGTTTACAACAAACTCAATCCGAGGTGGGAGCATCATCATTCACATAGTTCAGGGGGAGCTGTGGGTCATCGACGACATATAAAGTGCTTGATGTTCTGCTCGAGGACACATGTGTATGGGGGAGCTTTAAGTTTGGACACGAAGGTGGACATGTTTAGGACTTTGAATCTCATGAGAACCACACAGTCCGCTTGGTTGGGCCAGCCAAGGGTGACGAAGCTCGTTAGAATGTTAACACTTTTCGGTAAAAGATGGAAGTCGGGGACAGGCACTTAAGACTTACGGTGAGGCTGATCATCAAAAACTTCGGTCTTGGTCGTGTTATTGATATTGGCAGGATTCCAGTGATACATGAGATGCTACATATGGCAGCTAGCATCGACGTCGCGATTTAGGAGTTAGAGACAAAGGAAGATGCAAAGTAGTTTAGGGAATCGGAGATAAGTGGCATGGGAGAGCAGGAACTCTATGCAGGATGACATGCATGGAGTCCAGTTGAGGACCCATGGGGGTCAATACCCTCTCATCAAACTGGAGGGGAAGATTGTTGGGGTCGAGTCTGGATTTGGTAACAACATATTTTTGGAATCTAAATCTAGTTAAATATTTGATTTGATTTAATTTGGATGTCCATAATTGATGTTGTGCTATTTTAGATATAATAGGATTCTTATTTTAGGAAATCCTATTATAATCTAAAATAAGATGTTGATGAAATATTTTAGGCATAATAGGATTCCTATTTTATTCTTATTTAAGAAATCCTATTATGACTAGAATATAATTTTTCTTATCCTATATATATGGGTGAGGGTTGAGGCACAAAGCATAGCACAAAGTAGAGATTCGGGGAGCTCGTCCACAAGAAATTTAAGAGAAAGTCCGTACTTTGCTTTTAGGACTTCGTCATCGAAGATAGAAGGAAGAAGAAGATATAATCGAGGAGTCGTCAACTTCAGTAGGGAGATTGCTATGGGTTGGTGAGTGGCCTCAATTGTAATCTTCTGTTTTTCTTTTTGAGAGTGGTGAGGGGGTTGAACCTATGGCAAAGGGTTCAATGTGAGTTCTGTCAATCTTGTAATTTCATCTGAGTTATTAAAGGTTGAAATTTGTCCAGGTGACGTACGTCATCGCCATGTAATTATCTTCATCTTGTGCTTGGTATCCGTTAGACGGGGTTGGTTTTGATCATGTGGGTTGGCGAACGCTTCCGTATGCGCCCAACACCTATAAGTATCGGGATCAGTAATATCGACAGTTTCGGATCGGAGTATCAAAATTTTGGGTATTAAAAAGAAAATAATTATTAGTAAATTTTTAGCATTTTAGAAAATATATTTCATATATTTAGACATAATTTTAAGTATTACAAGTGTTGTTTCCTAGTAGTTTTAAAATTAAATAAAATGATAGTCACCCGTGCTGATTGGTTTACATGTGATCGATAAATTTTATTCTTTTGCATACTTTTACATGCTTACTTTGTTTTTACACTATTGTTAACCTGTCATTTTTGTTCAATTTTTATTGTCAAATTGATCAGAAAAGAGAGCCCTACTATAGATATCAGTCAGTATGGGGTATCGTCGGTATCGGATCAGGACATGCAAAACCATATCAATATCGTTCATTAATGCAAACGATGTTAAAAATAGCCCTAACATACAACACAAAGCATGTTGTGGTTGTTCTACAACATTTTTTTTGCTTAGATTATTTACAACACATGCGCCAAGTAATCTACACGTATCTAACCGTATGTCGTTGGTTAATGTCGATCTTCTTATCGTTACAAGTTTTATTTTTCTGTAAATTCATTATAGAGGCATAATTTTCACATTTGTTTATTGCTGATACTTATAGGAATGAATTTATATAAGGTTGCTAACTATATTTATATTATCCCTTATAAGTGTATGACACAATGATCATAACAATTATGTTATTTGGCTTTCAAAAATTTTAGGTAATGCCATCTTCCATTATGTGGTGTCATGGCCCGTACCCGCTTTTTTCAGGATACGAGTACGTGAACAAGTCCAGCCTACGTCGTATTGTCGGTGGTAGTACGCTGTCTATCCCGAAATAAACAAAATGCTCATAAAATGCTATCTTTATTGCTCATTCACAACAACAAAATCAAATTTACAATATTTCACAAGTTTTACATTTGAAGAAAAATACAATATCTCACAAAATCTAACATAACAAATTTAAGTTATCTAACTTATTTCTAGGTTTTGGCCTTTAAGTACACTTGTATCTCCCCAATCCTAAGAGTAGTCATAGCTAACCTGAAAAATTGGTTTCTAGTCAGGAATGGAACGAGTACATTCTAACAGCAGTTCTAATAATTAACAAAATTTATAAAACAATAAATAATACTGAAATATATGATGAGTGGATAAACAGAGAATCATGGTATGAAACATGTGAGTAAAAGCAGGAGAGTATGGTAATAAAGACAAAGAAGTAATTTGAACAATAATAAACAACTGAAACAAAAACAGTAATGTATAGCAAGGCTGTATCTAACTAATGAGTTGAAATATCACTTTTGAGATGTGAACGACTAAGGGGTAAATCCGACCAACCGTATGTGTCGTATGCGGCTACTATTCTCCACGAAAGACAATTGGGATGGAAAGGGTAGTTCTCATGTCTACTAAGATATTTCTCCGCCCGACTAGTACTCATAGATTCGAACAAGTCATGAATACGATAATACAATAGTCATAAAAAATAACATGTAAAGAATCCATAAACTACTATATCGTGTGACCATTGTGTCAAGAATCTAACAGACAATCAATGTAAAACAATACTAATTAAATACATGAATCATTGAAGTTATCAAATTTGAAAACTATCAGAAATGTACTCGCCTGAGAGGTCCTTTACTGGTAAAATCGATAATCCTGTTGGGTCCATGATAGTCCGATTGTTTAGGTTTGATAATGAAGTCGAATTGGAAAGAAAATATGAACACGATTAGTTACGGTCAAAGATTTATAACTGGAGAATTTACGTAGATAATATTTGTACTATTTTTGAAAATTACTATATGATTCGAAAACTATATATTTTAATTTTGAAAGTTTATTTGGAAATATAACAGCCCAAAAAAATTTATTTATAAGTCCAATATATAATATGCCCAAGAATTTACTTATACCTATCTAGTTGCCCAATGATTATATAAGTAAATTTATCTATAAGTCTTTCACAAGACCTAAAAATATATAGTTACTATATGAAATAAGCCCAAAATATTATTTTGAAAATATTAGTTATATATTTTCATATACTAATAGTAAATATCTGTCATAATAGAAATGATCAAAATCATAATTATATATACATATATGTATACTTAATTCAAAGTACAGCACACTAATAAAAAATTGAAATATAGATATTATCAGTATAAAATAATAATGAAATAGGTTTTACCCTTCTATCATTTAATGCATATACATATAGATATAAAAGCCCCATATATTTTCTAGGACAAAATTATGTTTTAATGGATAAAATAACATATAATGGTTTTCAAATATAATTGAAAAAGATACAGTGCCAAGCCCAAAATACTTTATTATAAAATATTTTTTAGGAAGTTATTTTAATATACATGGAAAAAAATAATAACTAATACTAATATTCATTTCATATAATGATACTTATACTATTATTTTACTGCATACTAATTTTATATTAAATATAATAATAATGATAATAACAATTAATAATTAATAATAATATTTTAATAAAAATATTAATAGTAGTATTCATATACTAGCCTTAAATAAATAACTAGTACTAAACTTGTTCGTTTTTTTTATATAAGGGATGCAATTTTATTAACTGATAAATGAAGTTTCTCCAATGTAGCTGGAGCCCTCGTTGGGAAGTATAGGGGAGAGACAATCTGGAGGAGAAGAAATGAAAGAACTAAATGATTGTTTGATAGCATACTCAGCCAGGCTGTGAGCTATACTGTTACCAGCTCGCCTAACAAATGAGAACGCAATATTCACCAGAAATAGGCCTACTTCGTCATGAATTGTTTGGAATAAATCTTGCATTTTCCATGGCGCCAGGTTACTTCCCCCATGAGGATCCTATATACAATGAGCGAATCCCCTTCGATGATGAACTCCTTTGACGTCAACTGTCAGGCTAACATGATGCCTTGGTAAATCCCGTGTGTTTTCGCTAGGAGGCTGCTATTAGCATCTTGATAGTGCAATGAATGCCATGTCTTGCTGCCAAAAATATACCATTTGGGTCTCTAGCAACTGCAGTTGCTATAATAGCTGTCGGGGATGTTGCACCATCTACATTGATTTTAATCACTCCTCTGGTCGAGGGAGTCTAGACAGTCGTTTGGATAGCTGTGTGGCGCACAGTCTAGGTTTGCACAATGGCTCGAATAGTCCCACCCATGTAGGAGTTGTGCAGAGCTATACCAAGTTGAATCACTCGATGTACATTTGGAGCTTCATGTCGGAAGATGCAAGCGCATCTAGCTTTCCAGATGGCCCACAGTAGAGTCGCCCCTAATATGAAGGCATCGTAAGAATCCTTTTATTTGAGCCACTCTAGGAGAAGAGTGTGGATACTGTAATGGCTCTCCACTCTCAACCCTAATAGGCTAGCAAACCAGACGCTCCTGGCTAGGTTGCAATGGAGAAAAAGATGGTCAGCTTCTTCGTCTTATGAGAGGCAAAGTGGGCATAGCTTGTTCATTGATGGTATGTGTTTGTTGATGGCAGTAGAAAGGGGAAGTGCATTTTGAAGGAGACACCATATGAACATTTGGATCTTTGGAGCGAAAGCCTTCAAGTGCCACAAGTGCCGCCAAATGGAAGCTTCGAGGGGAGCGAATGAGGTGCTAGCTTCTTGCTTTTGCAGTGTCTCATATAGCGACTTGGTGGAGAATATCCCATTCTTGACATTGGTCCATATGAGTTCATCAGGCCTATCTTCATTTCGAAGTCCAATTTCCATAATGGCCTTTGTCTCCATTGGGGAGAAGACGCTCTGAATGAGCTCGATGTTCCAAGAGTGGGTGTTTATATTCATCAAGTCACACACAAGCTTTGGGTTGTTGTGTGGCCAACTGCCGGTTGTGATTTGAAAGCCTGGCAGCATAGGAACCCAAGGTTCTGTTAATATATCAATCTATCCACCTTTGATTCTCCAGCGTACATTACTGGCCATGGTACTTCACATGTACAAGATGCTCGACCATGTTGGGGATGCCCATTTGGTGTTTATGATCGTCCAAGAAGACTTGTTTTGTAAGTAGATACCATGCAGGAGGCAAGCCTACGGTGGGCGTGGATGTTGGAGGAATCTCCATATCAGTTTCCAATTAACCAATTAATTTTTTGATACCGAGCCCTCCGTTCCTCTTTGGTTGAAGCAATTTCCCCCAAACCCCTCTTCGTGCCCCTGTCCCCACAAGAAGGATCGTTAGATTTGCTCCATTTTGTTAGTAATTGTTTTGGGAATTTTGTACGCCGCCATGAAGTAGACTGGAAGGGATACAAGGGTGGATTTGATCAGAGTGGTGCGACCAGAGTAGGATAGTAGCTTAGCCTTCCAGCTATGAAGCCGAGATATGTGTTTGTCATTGAGAGTGTCGTATGTTGCCAGCTGACCTTTGTTTTGAAGTAACACGTGGCCCAAGTACTTGTCGATTGGTTCCATGGATGATAAATACAACATTTCTGCTAGGAGGAGTCTGTTCTGAGGATCCACATTCTTGCTAAAGTGGATGCTTGATTTTGCAAAGTTTATTTGTTAGCCCGACCAAGAGAAGAAGATGTTGAGAATGTTGGCCCATTGGTCATGGTCGAACCAGATTTTAATAATTGATCAAACTCTATCTTGATATATGGGCTATTTGTACTCTTGGATAACTGCCAAAGAACTACTACCTATATGTTCAAGACCGAAGCTGATTTTGTCACATGAGTCTGTATTTCTATATGAAATATAGTTTTTTTTACATTTATTGAGTATAGGAATACATTGTACACCGAGTCGTACTGGCAAATAGGCTACCCTAAAATCGTTTTTAAAATATCCTATGTTTTGAAAAATAGTCCATTTTACAAAAGCTCCTAACTTTTCATAAAGCCAAAACCCAAAAAGTGTTTTCAAAGTTGCCAAAATTTCAAAAATACACAGAGGAGACTTCGGCCAGAATTTGCCTAGTGTACATTGGTTTTTAAACTTGGTCTTCCTGCATTACGGATGCAATGGCTACTTGTTGAGATTTTCTCATAGAACTCTGCCCGAATTCTGTCTGAATTCTGTCAGAATTTAGACTTTGGAAAATCTATAAATAGAGAAGGATTTCAATCATTTTAACTCACTCATTCACTTTCTCATCTCTTTTCTCTAATCTTAAACGTCTTCCAAAGTGTTCTAAAGCTTTCATTTTGAAATCCCAAGCTAGTTACAATCCTCTAGTCGATTTGCCAGTGCAGTACGGTCTAGAAGCTTCAGAGTGATTATAATCAGAGGCTTGATTAAAGAAAGACACTTCATAATTGAAGTTAGTCGAGTACTTCGTATCAAAGCTCGCGTTTGTAGAAGTTGTAAGGACTTCGTTTGAAAATTTGCAGTATTTTTCAATAGTGGATTCAACAGGAAGCTAGAGTTCTTCCGACTGGAATAGTCCTCACAAGAGGGAAACCAGTATACATCGCGGTCTTTGCGTTTGCTTTCTGATCTCTGCCTTTACATTTATTTACTTTTGATATATATATTCTCTGTGATCTTGTTGCTAACTTTTTAATTAGCTATTTTCTGTTGCATACTCTATTCACTCCCCCTCTAGAGTATTGCGCTTTATGATTTGTTCCTACATAGAACGTTCTCTACTCAGGATAGATTTGAGGGAGAGGCCTGCCCAAATATAAGGATATCATCTGCAAATAGTAGATGAGTGATGGAGGGAGTGTACAAATTAATTTGCATTGGAATAGCTCTACTTGTTCATATCGGTAGAAGAGTCTGAAGAGGACGTTGGCACAGAGTATATATATGAAGGGTGATAATGGACAACCTTGTCGAATGCCTCTTACAGGTTTGAAGTATCCCTTAGGCACTCCGTTTATAAGGATGGAGAACAAGGACGATGTAATGCACTTCATTATCAGTTGATTGGCCTTTCCTTGTATTCCTTTGCTATGAAGCGCATCTTTGAAGAACGTCCAGGAGAGGCGGTTGTATGCTTTGGACATTTCGATCTTCAATGCAAAGGAGTTTTTCTTCACAGGAAATCACTTTATTGCATGAAAGATTTCCTAGGCTATGAGGACATTGTCTGAGATTTGTCTTCCTGGTATAAAAGCATTCTGGAAAGGCAGGATTAGTTTGTTCATAAGAGGTTCTATTCTAGATGAAAGGATTTTAGAGATGACCTTGTATGCCACATTACATAAAGAGATTGGTCGGATGTCAACTGGAGATGAAGGAGTTTTTGTCTTCGGGATAAGAACAAGGTGGGTGTGGTTAATACCTGGGGGTATGACAGCTTCGTCGAAGAATTGTCATACTTTGGATGCGAGGTCCTTTCCCACGATCGACCAATTTTTTGGTAGAAGATGGCCGGGAATCCATCCGGACCCGGCACCTTCAGCGGACCCATGTTTGTGATTGTCTTTTTGATCTCCTCCTTCCCCGGTATAGCGCTTAGAGTACTGTCTTCTTCCACCGTGATCTTGCTTCCTATGTCTATTATGGCAGAGTCAGCTGGGATTGATCCGTCCACACAGAAAATGCTTTTAAAATGCGTCAGGATAGTATCTACAATTTCCTCATGCTTGGTAGTCCACGAGCCATCCGCTACTTACATCGAGCGAATCTCGTTCTTCCTCCTTCTGTAATTTGCTTTAATATGGAAATTTTTTGTGTTTTTATCGCCTTCTCTCACCCACTGGCACCTAGCACGCTGGCTCCAATAAGTTTATTCTATAGACATTAGGTCGTTTATCTCTTCCCTGATGTTCTTCTCATGTGCTAAAGATTCCTCTGATGTTGGGCCTGATTAGATCGAAAATAGCTCCCTTTTCAGGTTCATAATGCGCTCTTTAATGACTCCGAATTTGTCTCGGCTCCATTGGTGGAGTTTCATTAGGGTGAAAGACAGCTTCTTTTGAAGGCTAGAGGGGTCCCTCAGATTAGCTTCAGATAGTATGCTTCAAGGACTTTGGTGAAAGAGTTTCTCGACATCTAGTATGATTCAAAATGCCATGGTTTTCTCCTGCAGATGAGGCAGTTGTTTGTGTTCAGTAGGATGGGGGTATGGTCGCTGTTAATGCGAGGTAATGTGGAAACAGTAGCATGGGGGTTGAGTCTGCACCATTCTGCATTTGCGAAGGATCGGTCTAGGCATTCTACGATATGGTGTGTTGCGCTCCTACCATTGGACCAAGTGTACGCCGGACCTATACAAACAAGGTCAATCAATCCGCAATTGTTTACCATCTGTCTGAACGGATTTGTAGCTCAACTATCGAAACTTCTTCTGTCCATTTTCTTCTCTAAATTAAGGATGGCATTAAAATCCCCTATACTGCACCAGGGGGTTGAAAAGAAATCAGACATGGTTTTGATAAGAGACCATAGCTTTAGTCTATCAGTTTTTTTCGGGTGTCCGTACACGCAAAGAAGTTTCCATGCTGGATATGTTTGAGTGGCATCAATGGAAAGGAGGATGAGATTCCTAGATGAGAAGGAGACAGTTACATTGATAGAGTTGTCCCAACCCAACCACAAGCGTCTAGAATGACTTGATGTGGGGACAGAGAAGGTGTTTTGGTAACCTAGATTTGGAAGGATGAGGAAGGTGTGTTTAGAAGATGAGATGGTTTTAGAGATGAAGAATATGGATGGGCGAGCGGCGGAGAGAAATGAGCAGAGTGATCGGACTGTCGAGTTATTTCTCGAACCTCGACAGTTCCAGGCTAGGATTAACATTTGTCGTGCTGCTGTTGGAGGTCAGCCGCCACGACCTTATCGATGGAGCAGGGAGTTTGCAAGGAAGGTAAGCGCCGCTTACTTGGATTATTATCTAGAGTGGGTGATTCTGATCTCTTTCTGGGATTAGATGCAGGGTTGGGATGCTTCGGGATGATGGATGGAGTCTTACGAGCCATTCATTTATATGAGGGTTTATGATGAAGTGATGAGCGAGTGATGGAGCAGGATGATGGAGATGGGGCAGACTGAATTAGTGAGTACATGGAGATCTCGGTGACAGGAGAAGATGCGATGGTAAGTGGGTCTGTTACTGGCGGGATATAGGTCAGTAATGGTTGGATGTCCACTGTTAACCCTTGTTGGGGAGGGGGCTACTTCGGGTTCGTTGGGTTGTGGATGGAGTTTGTTTCATGTCGAGTCGCACTTGATGAGGTGATTTGCTCCCTATCCCCGGTTGGTGTGTAGTAGTAGCAAGAACTGAATGGGGTCTTAATGAATGCCGTGAGAGCATTAACATCAGTATCCGTCGAATCGGTTGCATTTCGTTGAGTGGGCCCTAGAGATACAGCATCTGTCTTATCCCTGCAGCTTTGGATATTTGAGTCGTAATCCTCGAGATTTGAGTTCTCCATATTATCTGATGGGAAATCTTTTGTCTCATCAATCGGAGGGTAGTTGGGGAATGCTAGGTTGGATGGGATCCTACGTTTGTGGGGGCAGATACTTTCCATGCATGCTTTTATGTAATTAGTTTGAGCTGGTTGTATAAGAGAGAATGTTTCCAGTAGGAGCGGTTGTGATAGCATCCGGATTTCGAGGAATAGAAGAAGGGTTCATGGCGCGTACACCCATCGGGGCATTTGTTTGGGAACGGGGATGATGGCTAGAGTCTAGCCCAGTGGGGTTTGGTAGGTTATGGCGTGGAGGCGTTCTCTGAGCTTCTGCTCCGAAGTCTTCTTCCTTTATTCTAGGCTTAAGGAGTTCTTTGATACGCTCCTTTTCCTCTTCGGACCAGTCTTCACTTATCAAAGAATTGAAAGATCCTCTTTCCTTGCACTCCGGTATCAAGTGTCCTACCCTTGCACAAAATTGACAAATACGGGGGAGTCTTACGTACTTCACGTTGACCTGGCCAATAGCACAGCCGTCAATGTTCATGGAGATGCTTTTCTTTAGGGGATTGGAAATGTCTAGGAGGAATTTGATTTTAGCGAAGGTTTTCCACTGGGCCTCGTCTGCTGCCGAACAGCTCCTCGGACTGCTAATGGCTTCTACAATCCTTTTTACGGCTACTCGGTTTAAGAACTTAGGGGGATTCTATGCAGTTGAATCCAAAAATCTGCATAGAGGAATTCGTACTCCTCTGAGAGCTTTCCCGGATCACATCTTTCTATAGCAAGTAGATCCTCATTTATGCTCCAGGGGGCGTCAAGGATGATCCGGTTGACTGCTTCCAGCAAGTTTAGGCAAACAAGGAATGATCCAGCGTCCAGATCCAAGTCAGAAACTTAGAGGTTCTCAGGAGCTTTCCACATCTTTGTGAGAATAGTCGACAACGTGGCCTTGGAGAGTCTCCGTGTGGAGAAAGGCTTTACAGCCAAAGAAATGGCCTAGTGTTGTGCCACCACACTCTCTCTTACAGAGAGAGATATCGTCCCCGTCGGGCCATGGAGAGTGAAGAGGGAGGCCATCTTCTCGACCATATCTTTATAGGAGGCCATGTCGGGGTATGAACATCAGGGTTGTGGAGGAGAGAGGGAGGAGACGAGAAGGTGGGGTTGTGGACGTTGATGGCTGGGAGAAGGGGAGGGGAGTTACGTGGAGAGGAAAATAATGGAGGCTAGAGAAATTTTTCAGAGATCAAACCCTAGGGTTTGGGAGAAGAGCGCCCAGCGGCGGAAATGAATTTGTATTGATAGTACTAAACTTGTTTTGTGGCAACCGAAATGACAGTAATAAAATACCCTACTAAAATATTTTTCCTCCATTACATACTAAATTATGAAAAAAAAACTTTTGGGAAGAGAAATAAATTGAAGGAAGGGTTGTGTGAGCTCACCAAAATCGAAAGCTTTGTGCTCCTGGGACTTGGTCCGATGAAGAAGGGTGTCCTCACCGTGAGCTCGTGCGGCGCCAGCAGTCTGCAGTGGTTGTCGTTCGTGCACGAAGGCACTCGAGGTTCGCTAGAGGAAAGACCAAGATCGGAAGATGGCGGTGGTCAGTGGAGTTCTGCGATCGGTGGAGAGCCAGTGCGCCGCACGGTTGGTCACCAGAGCTGGCCGCGACGGCAATATGGCATGCATGTCACTCACACCCCGTGACGGCAGCTAGGAAGAGTGGAGGCTGTCTAAGCTGGTCAAGGAGGCTCAGGCGCACGTGGTGCTGAGCTTGGCGGGGTACTGCGGTCTGAGGATGGCTGGGCGGTGTTCGACGTGGGGTAGAAGAATTGGCACAGTGGCTGTATAGTCCCCGGTGGAGGAGACCCCCGAATCTAGGTAGCACAAAATTTGGCCGGTGGTGAGGTTAGGTACGGCTTCCTTTTCCTTTTATGGGGATGTTGGTGGTGTTGGTGGAGTGGTGGTGATGGGGTGACAAAGGTGGTCGCAGTGGGCTTTCTTGGTGGTGGAGATGGTGAAGAAAATAGTGGTGGCAGTGTCCCGGTGGCGATCGGGAGGTTGAACAGAGATGACAGGGGGTCGGGATGTTGGGGGAAGCGGTAAGGAGGAGATGGCTGTAGCACCCCGCTCCCGTTGGGACGAAGCACTATGTAATAGACTCGTGGCAAGTCAGAAATGGTCGAGAACATAGATGGCTAGTCTGACTCAGCGATGAGTTTGGAATACGAAAACCATGGCATCAATAAAATCGATTTGGACGAATGATATGAGTACGTTCCAACTAATGGATTGGCTACTGCTGCAATAAGTCCTAGATGCAGTAGACTGTGTTTGGGCAAAAAACTCAAAGGAGAGTGATACAACCAGTTTGTTGTTGGTTTTGTTGGTTTTGTTGGGTTTCTGAATGAATTGTTGCTTGGGTTTGATAAGTGTGCTTTTGCGTCAATTTTTGAATGCACCTTTGGGAATTTCAGAGGAATGAATGAAGGAGGGATTCTAATTCGATGATAGTGCCATTGCAGGAGTTCGTGTAACTGACGCTTGAGCGTCATGAAGCGTTCTCCTATTCTCGGTGCAATCCTCTAGGTGGGTGGTTCTTCAGCCCCTTCTTTTCTACTCATTTTTGCCAATAAAATTCTTAAAGTTCAACGTTCAAATCGATAATGCTAACTGGATGTATGCTTTACCACTAAGATAAAGAACTTGGGATAATTATATCAACCTAGAGAAAGTAACTCTGAATTTATAAGTTTCACACTAAAAAGAGAAAAGATGAAGTTCTAGGAAAGAGATAGAATTAATTCATGTTCTATAAAACATAATAAAGAAACTTTGGTTGCGGTATATTACGCCTCGGAGAATTTGGTGCCTACGGGATGCTAAATCAGAACGTACGACTTCGGGAAAAAGAACTCTTGCACGAGTGGAAATGATTATGTGGTTTAATAATGTCTGCGCTATGCAATTTACTTCATACATATTAAACTGTTCATATATTCGCATGGTCATGGACGACTTGTGCACAAGGTAAGCTTTCCTCGAAATGGTACCCGGGTACTGGGACCAAATTGGCCTAGGAGGAAATTATGGAATCGTGCTTCGGCACGAGGCATTGCGAGACCACCAGTTAGGCTCGCAACCTGGACTGGTAGGGCGAGTCGCAATGCCACGTAATCGTCCTTCATGGTGTCGATATCACCAATGACCGCATATAAGGTAGATTGCATGCTCACCTATTGTCTCGTATAGGTGGTAAGTATTAAGACTATTTTGTACAGGAAAGGAGCACGGTCATGGTAAGATAAGTTGAAATTGGTTATGTTGTTTACTGTTTAAAATGTGCCGTCGATATGAACTGCAAATCATATAGTTCTAAATAGAAAGATTACTTCGTATGCTGGAATCCTTAATAAGCATTGTCGGTTTAGACGAGTGGTTTCGTCCCATTCACTAGAAAGTTTGCTAACCCCCAACTCCCCAGGTGACGAGCGTGTTACAGGAGCTCGAGACTAGACTGAAGCTGAAGAATGGGAGGCGGCTCAAAGCTCTCCTATTTTGAAGTATTTTGAAGCCCAATTCAGATCGAAGGCTTTTGTTCAAATGTATAAAGGGGCATGAATGTATGGAACGACAAGGATTATTTCATTGCAGCTTGTCGAGAGTTTTCTTTTGTGTTTTCAAAGATGTAGCCGTAACGACATATGTAATATAAAAATGACCTTGCACATACTTTGCAAGTTTTATGAATGAAAAGCTAAATTTCTTCCTATTCTACATCTTCAACTCTCTGGACTGTTTAATTTCAACTCGTCGTCTCAAAAGAAGTTTTAAGTGCACATCCTTGTCTTGTGCAAGTCCAATAAAGACATGTACGACATCACGTCCCAACTTGTGAGATCGATTTATCTCGAGTCAAGGCGATGACGATCGATTTGGTGAGTCGGGGCGTGACAAGTTGGTATCAGAGCACGGTTCACCCGTCGGACCTTTCAAAAACATTTTTTTTAGATGTTGTTGCAATTTTTCAAAAATTATGCTTTTCGACATATGCGGTATGAAATAATCGTTCCATACAGATAAGCCAGTAGATATTTTGAGAATACTAACGGGTTTGCTCAATTTTGTAGGAATGTCGAAGAGAGGGAGTGTCCCCACTGTTAATGCCACGTTGATTAGCACGGATAGAACCGAAGGTGCGATGCCTAGAAAATCTGCCATATAGCGATTATTGTGCCTCATGGAAGTCCAACAGCGTCAGGCGGAGATGCAGCAACAACAGCTGCAAGCATAGATCCAGGTCCAAATCAGTGTCCAACAAAAGTAGATTGAGGCCTTGACCCGGATCATAAGCACCATAGCGACGCAACAGAATTCAATGACCACCGCGTCAGAAGAAGAAGTGCAACCAGTAACGACGAAGCATATGTCTTCCTCTTCTCTGCTCAAGATGACCAAATTTAAGAACATGAACCAGCCTGACTTTAACGGCCGAGCTAAGCCTGACGAAGTCATGGGGTAGCTACTGAAGATTGAGGGCCTGTTCAATCTCCTCAGCATCAAGGGGTCCAAGTGTAACTCCACCTCCCTGTTTTGGGAAATTTATTTTGATTTTAAAAACATTTTTTATATAAATAATAGTTGATGATTAAGTTTCAAATAATAAGTTTTTGAATTTAAAATAATAAATTTGGTGATCGATATTTTGGAGGAAAATTAATTGGGCATAATTTATTTATTTTTTATTTTAAAAGTTTGTTATAACAAACTTTTGGGCCCACTCTTTAGTTTTCTAACTGATTTCTTGATATTTCTGCAATTTCGAAAAAGCAGAGGGTTTTCTTATATAAAATCCTAAGCCGGAGGGGCTTATACAAAATTTAAGTTGAGCGGGAGGGGTTTTATGTAAAGTTCCATTATTTTTTCCTTTATCAACTGATCAGTGGAAGAGAGAGAGAGTATTAATCATTTATTTTCCTCTGATCTTCTCGTCCCTAATTTCTTCGAAGCCTAACCCTAACTCGACGACGACGAATCTTCGGCGGCGATGGCGACCACTCCGGCCACGGAGGCGATGGCGACGACTCCGGCAACCAGTTTCCTGAGCCACGAAGAGAGGCACCATCCCGGCGGCCAGATTCGACAGCGGTGGTTCCTCCGCACGACGACGGCAACACATCTCAGGCGGCGCTCACCTCTCTCGACGACGCTCGACTACAGAGCGACTACTTCTCCTGCAGATCCTCGGCGAGGATACTCTTCCAGATCTGTTCGTGAGCGGAGGATTTCTCAGTAGACGCTCATTAAAGGACGACGAGTGGTTCTTGAAAGTTGCGGTGAGCCGGCCTGGATCCTTCGAGCACCTAATCGATTCAACGGTGAGTTCGAGTACTTTCAATTCTTGGAGCTTTCCTAAATTTTGGGCAGAACACTCTATGAGTTGCTTCAGTTTGATTCTTCTCGTTTGTTTGTATCTGCTTGGTATTTTGTCGCAGAGGAATTCTAGGCTGCAACCGGACACGAGGAGACGTGACTGTTTCCTAGGATCGTGTCCGTGTCCTCGTTACTCGACTTTCAGTTCAGAATCCAAGTTCGTGTCAGGTAATCTTCTCTCAAATTCTTCTTATTGATCTGCTGGGTTTGGACGTATTTTCAAAGAAATTTTGTTGTGATTGTATTGCTCGAGTCCGTGTTGCTCTTGGGAGTTCTGGAACGTAGTCGAGACTGTATACAGCCGTATTGTGTTTCTGTGCCGACCGTGGGCGTGTCTAGCTTGATTGTGCTGAGTCCGAGTCTTCGCGTGATCGGGTTCGAGTTCTAGTTTTGTAGTCGAAGCACCTGCTTGCTGACCAGTGTTCGTGTCCCTCTTGCTCGTGTCAGGCCAAATTTCGATCGTGTCCAGTTGTTGTGTGGTGTTGGATGCAGTGGCAATTTCCTTATTTTTGTGGATTTGATTTGAGTGTATATTTTCATTTTGATTTGCATATTCTCCTCTTATTCATATTTGTTCCAGTTTTGTAATATATTTATAAGTTGTGTTGTGTGTGGAGTAGTATATTTTCCTCTGTTTAGTTCCTTCGAAATCTGTATTGTGTGGGGGAGGTTTCAGTTTGCAGAATTTTGTGAGTAGTATGTGTTGGACAGTGCTGAGTTAGTCCTACATTTATCTGACTATTGTGTTGCTCTTTTGTTTAGCATTGGGCTGTAGAGAAATTATTCCAGTCCTCCAAATTGACTGGTCCAATTTTATATTTGGTGGTTAGAGTTTGACCTAAGGAAGTTGGAGTTTGAATGAAGAACAGGGTTGGCAGTGGAAGAATTTGTGTGTAGCCGTTGGAAGTTTAAGTTTGAATTCAATTTAAGTTGGCTCGATTTGTATGTTAACTATACTGAGAATCATAGTAAACCAATACCTTTTAAGTTGTATAATGTTGACTGAGAGTTATGATGGGTTGGTTTTGGTATGTCTATTTTACTAAGTTTGGGATGATATTTGTTACTGGGCTAGAATGGGTGTTGCTGAGTCAACTTTGAGAGTAATCTTAAGTTATGGGCATGGGTTGAATTTGTGTACAGTTATAGGCTTTTAATTGGATAGGCTTTTGAGTTGGATATTTGGAAGCTTTGGTTTTGTACATGGGGACTTTTGGCCGGGTATTGGTTGTGTTGAGTCTTCGTGCTGCTGGGCTGACTTTGGATGTTGGGTTAAGTCCAGTAAAATGTGGACCGTCTTTTATACTTTATTTTCTTAATAATTTTTGTTAGTAAATCTAATTAATATCATTCTAGTATTATAAATTATCTTTGACTAATATATTGTTAAAACGAGAATTGTATTTCATTAATTCATATCTTACTTATAAATATTTTGTTAAAACCATGTAAGTATTCAAGCTTTCAAATAGAATTAGTATTGTAGTTCTAGTTAAACTATTTGAATACATATATTTATTAGTTAACTTAAAATATAGTTGGAATTTTCTTAGCTAGTTAGTAAAGGGAATAACCAGTTATTAATAATTAGAACATAACCAACTTGTAATCATTATTAACAGGAGATCATCCAGCTTCATTACCTACCTGTACTTTCCTGAAGCAAGGCAAGTACACTCTACGGTCTTGTGCATTTTATTTTATCCTGTGCTTTCTTGATTGACACATTACAACACGTCATGTACTTTCTGGTGCTCATGTTCCTTGTTCTTATTACTTGTACCTGGGGTGGGGAAATATACTATTTTTGTGACCAAACCCAAGAAACAACTCAGGTGTGTTTAGCTTAGACCCCGCATCGTGCACGCGGGTCCTAAGCCGTACCATTCATGTGCTTTCATGTGTTTTCATGTGCTTACCCCTAGCCGGTCACATACTTAGTTATATTTCAAATATTGTACACACATATTCAGGCGATATATTATGTACTTAGTTCTTGTGATTCCTGAGATACCATGTTCTTTCATGTTCTTACATTTTATGTACTTTCATGTTCTTTCATGTACTTTACACACCATGTTCTTTCTTGTGCTTTACATACCATGTTCGCTTGTACTTTCATATCATGATGTCTTGTTCATTACCTAAAACTGTACTTTGCTCCGCTCCTGAATAGGATATGTTGCAGGTATGCTTGCAGGACATTGTTCTACTCTATGGGCCAGAGCCCAGGATTTAGCTGAGCAGGATGAGGCTTAGCTTGAGGCTTCAGGTTTAGATTACTTAGCTTTACTTTAGATATTGTCTTTAGAATTCATGTACATTTCATTCTTGATGACTCGTACATTTACATACATAGAATTGTGGATTATGGTGATCATTCTGGGATACGTTTTTAGATGCTGTGATTCTATACTTTCATGTTTATCTGGTTAGTTTTTCCTAGCTTGGTATAGCTTACTTCGTCGTGTCTAACGACGAAGGCTGGGCGTGTCCGACTCGTGTCTGATTATTCAGAAGCGGGTCGTGACATGTTTTTAGTGGTGGCCCATGCAGGTCTATCCTAATGGTACCTAGGTCTTAGCAAACTATTGGGGGACTTGATTTAAACTAGGGAAACTTGATCACAGCATAGGAAAATTAGGAAATAAGGGTATATCAGGTATATCGTTATTCTATAAACACTTGTTGTATTTAGGTATAGGTTATTTTAACAGTTTTCTGTTTTACAGATAGTTCAAAAGCATGCGACACCAGAACTGTTGATCCACCTACATTTGAAGGTTTCGAGCTTCCACTACCTTCTATCGCCACTACTATCCCCATGGGTAGTACGCAGTTGACGGAGACGTTTCAAGAGTTTCTTGACACCAGCAGGCCGTCCTTTTCTAATCCAGATTTGCAAATGCACTCTTCGAGCCAGAAAGAATTTCTGATTTCCAGACTTTCAGACACTTGGATTTTTCCGACACCAAAAGCGCATATCTCGCACCAGGGAGCAGATCGAGAACCTGAAGCCGCCACTGACAGCATGTGAGGATCCGACTTCTCTGAAGATTAGAGCCACCAGCCAGGAGATCCAGAATGTAGCACAGACAATAGGACACAACGGAAAATTGAAGCTCGAGAGAAACATGAAGACTTATGATGAAGATAACAACTACTGTAGATCCGTAAAGCGTCGCCACACTCGGACAACACTTCTTCAGCCCAGCAGGAGATTCAGATTCAATCGGCTATTATTTGTATTTTCTGCCGCAGCCCAGGACACCACTACGATGAATGCCACAAAAGACGGAGACTACGCTTGTACTGCGGACCACCTACTCACAAAGTCAAAGATTGTCCAGAGACCGTTGATCGCACTGCCCGAGAACAAGCACGAGGAGCACCAGGACCGTAGCAGAAGGACCCGCCTCTCCAGATTCAGCAGCTATATGGAGCATTACCGCATGGACCAGTCTACGTCAGGACAGTGAAGAAGATTAAAGTGATTCCAGTCCCGGAGGAAATACTGAAGACAGATTGAAGACAGAAGATTTCTTTTGCATGGTTGAGAAAACCATGTATCTGATTAGCAATCCAGTCTCTCCTTAAAATTCTCTTAGCACCTAGATCATTTCTTCAAAACTTCTTGTTTTCTATTTTTGAAATCTTGATTGATGTCGAAACTTACTTTGAGATATTGTTTCCTGTTTTGGTAAACTTGTTTCAGATCCACAAATCGATAATTATTTGAAATTCATTATTCGATACCGTTTGCATATTCATCATTCCTGACCTTGTTTCCTAGTGATGACTCCTATTTGCAAATTTTGTCTCCTTATCAAACTTTGTGTTAATTGATATTTAATCATTTCTCGAGATTTTACATCGAAATCATGTTCCTCATTCGAAACTTGTTTAAAGCTCCGTCCTATGCAGACATTATTGCAAATACCCTTGAGGGTTTTGAAGATTTCGTTTCCTATTCGAGACTTGTTTCCTCATTCATGACTTTGATTTTCTAGTCGAGAGTTGTTGGTCCACTATTTTTGTTTCGATCTTGTCTCCTATCCAAGATTTTGCTTGTTTAATGGACACTTGTTCCTACTCGTTTATTGATATTCTGTTCGTTAATCAAACTTGTACTATTCGAGAATTATTCCTATTTGAAATATCATTCTGAAACCTTGTTTGAACCTTCGCTTCTACTGATGCTTGTTTGAGATTTTATTTCCTATTTTTGACTTTATTCGGGAATTGTTCTCTATTTACGATTTTGTCTGCTACTGAGATTCGCTTGTTTCATATTTACAATCCAATACCTTGTCTCCTATTGGAACCTGTTTTCTAGTCACTATTCTAAACCTTGTTTCCTTGTTGAAATTTTCTATTCAAGATTTTATTTCTTAATTTGAAACTTGTCTCCTATCTGATACCTTGCTTCAGTTCATCCTTTGAGACTCTGTTATCCTTTCAGGATAACGTCCCATATATGGAATCTTGTTACCATTCCAGATATCAGTTGATATTCCGTCATAATTTGAAACTTCGTCCTGTCTGAAATTTTAAATCTCCCTGGTTGCCCTTTTGTACTCACCGATGGGATCCCTTGTCGTCTCTTAGTACCTAATAAATCCTTGTATTCTAACAGTCAAGTAACTTTATCATTTCCGTGACTTGGACTATTGAAACTCATTTTGAACTCCTTGAAACTCTTTTGAAATTCCTAGGGATAAAGTCGAGAGGCTATTCGATGACCTACTATGGCATGACAGTTCCGCGCTGTAGCCATTAGCTGGATTATGGAGACTGAGGGTTCACTGCAGCCAGTAGCGCACTGGCGAGGCAGGAACTCTAAGTTGAAGTGATTTCAGACACCCATAGGTTTTCCAGTATTGTTGAGACTTGTCATATTCTTCATATCTTGATCTTTTGGGTTGTTTCGTCAATGATTGTTGAAAAATAGATAAGGTTGATAGAGTATTTGGAGACATATTGTTATTTGAGTCACGGAGCCGAAAGTCCACTGCAGTCAGATACATACTGGCGGGATAAGGATTCTAAGCAAAGTGATTTCAGATACCAACATGTTCTTGGATATTCTGGAGACTATATTTCCTTTTCATATGATTATTGGTTTTCGAGAATCACAAATCCTTGCATGTTCACCCTGATTTGATACTGTATCTCCTGAGTATTTCGTACGTTCCTCAAATCAACCCTTGTTAATTACCTTATAGTATTGTATCGTTAGATCATTGATTTCCTCAAATTATACATTGCCAGGTTTTGATTCCATACTTCGTTTGTGTCTTGTCTAAATTTCGATCTTAAATCATGTCTGTCTGACCATGATTTTCCTATCTTGTGCTAGCCCACTTGTGTTAAACTATCAATTTTGATCGTACTTAATAGTTGTGTCTTCATGATTTTGCTCCTCTGAGTTGTAATTGAAATTCCTTCCACTTCGTAACTATTTGATCCTCGATCTTTGTCAAAGCGTGATATCCCAAACTTCTTGTGTATACTTGGACTCAAGGCTCAGAGCATCATGGATCGACAAAAGCACTAGGCTGACAACAACAGATGGTCACCGGAGTTCGCAGTTAGAAGCAGAGTGTTCCTGAAGAATCTCGTTGACCCGAGGCGTCTTTCGTTTCGGCAGAGGCGGGAAGCTCAGTTCGAGATTCATCGAACCTTTCGACGTGACGGTACAAATTGGCGAGGTGGCATATCGACTAGCACTTCCAGCCAGCTTAGAGAGAGTGCACAACGTTTTCCATGTGTTCCAGCTTCGACGCTACATTCCAGACCCGAGCCATGTGGTGGACTTTTCAGATCTAGAGGTGGGCCCGAGATTGACTTACGAGGAGCAGCCAGTAGAGATCCTTGATCGGAGAGAGAAGCGCTTGCGGAATCAGACTATTCCACTTGTCCGCGTCTTGTGGAGACATCACTCTCCGGGAGAGTCCACATGGGAGCGCGAGGACGAGATGCGGGAGCGCTATCCCAGTTTGTTTGTCTGATTGTATTTTGATATTAAGAAATTTTAACTACAATAAAATGAATTGTGTTTGAACCTTCTTGAGATTTTGCTTTGAGATTGTTTTGTTTGTCTCTCGAATTTCGAGGACGAAATTACTTTAAGGGGGGGAGATTTGTAACTCCATCTCCCTGTTTTGGGAAATTTATTTTGATTTTAAAAACATTTTTTATATAAATAATAGTTGATGATTAAGTTTCAAATAATAAGTTTTTGAATTTAAAATAATAAATTTGGTGATCGATATTTTGGAGGGAAAGTAATTGGGCATAATTTATTTATTTTTTATTTTGAAAGTTTGTTATAACAAACTTTTGGGCCCACTCTTTAGTTTTCTAACTGATTTCTTGATATTTCTGCAATTTCGAAAAAGCAGAGGGTTTTCTTATATAAAACCCTAAGCCGGAGGGGCTTATACAAATTTTAAGTTGAGCGGGAGGGGTTTTATGTAAAGTTCCATTTTTTCCCTTTATCAACTGATCAGTGGAAGAGAGAGAGAGAGAGTATTAATCATTTATTTTCCTCTGATATTCTCGTCCCTAATTTCTTCGAAGCCTAACCCTAACTCGACGGCGACGAATCTTCTGCGGCGGATGGCGACCACTCCGGCCACGGAGGCGATGGCGACGACTCCGACAGCCAGTTTTCTGAGCCACGAAGAGAGCCACCATCCCGGCGGCCAGATTCGACAGCGGTGGTTCCTCCGCGCGACGACGGCAACACATCTCAGGCGGCGCTCACCTCTCTCGACGACGCTCGACTACAGAGCGACTACTTCTCCTGCAGATCCTCGGCGAGGATACTCTTCCAGATCTGTTCGTGAGCGGAGGATTTCTCAGTAGACGCTCATTAAAGGACGACGAGTGGTTCTTGAAAGTTGCGGTGAGCCGGCCTGGATCCTTCGAGCACCTAATCGATTCAACGGTGAGTTCGTGTACTTTCGATTCTTGGAGCTTTCCTAAATTTTGGGCAGATATGAGTTGCTTCGGTTTGATTCTTCTCGTTTGTTTGTATCTGCTTGGTATTTTGCCGCAGAGGAATTCTAGGCTGTAATCGGACACGAGGAGACGTGACTGCTTCCTAGGATCGTGTCCGTGTCCTCGTTACTCGACTTTCAGTTCAGAATCCAAGTTCGTGTCAGGTAATCTTCTCTCAAATTCTTCTTATTGATCTGCTGGGTTTGGACGTATTTTCAGAGAAATTTTGTTGTGATTGTATTACTCGAATCCGTGTTGCTCTTGGGAGTTCTGGAATGTAGTCGAGACTGTGTACAGCCGTGTTGTGTTCCTGTGCCGACCGTGGGCCTGTCTAGCTTGATTGTGCTGAGTCCGAGTCTTCGCGTGATCGGGTTCGAGTTCTAGTTTTGTAGTCGAAGCACCTGCTTGCTGACCAGTGTTCTTGTCCCTCTTGCTCGTGTCGGCCAAATTTTGATCGTATCCAGTTGTTGTGTGGTGTTGGATGCAGTGGCAATTTCCTTATTTTTATGGATTTGATTTGAGTGTATATTTTCATTTTGATTTGCATATTCTCCTCTTATTCATATTTGTTCCAGTTTTGTAATATATTTATAAGTTGTGTTGTGTGTGGAGTAGTATATTTTCCTCTGTTTAGTTCCTTCGAAATCTGTGTTGTGTGGGGGAGGTTTCAGTTTGCAGAATTTTGTGAGTAGTATGTGTTGGACAGTACTGAGTTAGTCCTATATTTATCTGACTATTGTGTTGCTCTTTGGTTTAGCATTGGGCTGTAGAGAAGTTATTCCAGTCCTCCAAATTGACTGGTCCAATTTTATATTTGGTGGTTAGAGTTTGACCTAAGGAAGTTGGAGTTTGAATGAAGAACAGGGTTGGCAGTGGAAGAATTTGTGTGTAGCCGTTGGAAGTTTAAGTTTGAATTCAATTTAAGTTGGCTCGATTTGTATGTTAACTATACTGAGAATCATAGTAAACCAATACCTTTTAAGTTGTATAATGTTGACTGAGAGTTATGATGGGTTGGTTTTGGTATGTCTATTTTACTAAGTTTGGGATGATATTTGTTACTGGGCTGGAATGGGTGTTGCTGAGTCAACTTTGAGAGTAATCTTAAGTTATGGGCATGGGTTGAATTTGTGTACAGTTATAGGCTTTTGATTGGATAGGCTTTTGAGTTGGATATTTGGAAGCTTTGGTTTTGTACATGGGGACTTTTGGCTGGGTATTGGTTGTATTGAGTCTTCGTGCTGCTGGGCTGACTTTGGATGTTGGGTTAAGTCCAGTAAAATGTGGACCGTCTTTTATACTTTATTTTCTTAATAATTTTTGTTAGTAAATCTAATTAATATCATTCTAGTATTATAAATTATCTTTGACTAATATCTTGTTAAAACGAGAATTGTATTTCATTAATTCATATCTTACTTATAAATATTTTGTTAAAACCATGTAAGTATTCAAGCTTTCAAATAGAATTAGTATTGTAGTTCTAGTTAAACTATTTGAATACATATATTTATTAGTTAACTTAAAATATAGTTGGAATTTTCTTAGCTAGTTAGTAAAGGGAATAACCAGTTATTAATAATTAGAACATAACCAACTTGTAATCATTATTAACAGGAGATCATCCAGCTTCATTACCTACCTGTACTTTCCTGAAGCAAGGCAAGTACACTCTACGGTCTTGTGCATTTCATTTTATCCTGTGCTTTCTTGATTGACACATTACAACACGTCATGTACTTTCTGGTGCTCATGTTCCTTGTTCTTATTACTTGTACCTGGGGTAGGGAAATATACTATTTATGTGACCAAACCTAAGAAACAACTCAGGTGTGTTTAGCTTAGACCCCGCATCGTGCACGCGGGTCCTAAGCCGTACCATTCATGTGCTTTCATGTGCTTACCCCTAGCCGGTCTCATACTTAGTTATATTTCAAATATTGTATACACATATTCAGGAGATATATCATGTACTTAGTTCTTATGATTCCTGAGATACCATGTTCTTTCATGTTCTTACATTTTATGTACTTTCATGTTCTTTCATGTACTTTACACACCATGTTCTTTCTTGTGCTTTACATACCATGTTCCCTTGTACTTTTATATCATGATGTCTTGTTCATTACCTAGAACTGTACTTTGCTCCGCTCCTGAATAGGATATGTTGCAGGTATGCTTGCAGGACATTGTTCTACTCTATGGGCCAGAGCCCAGGATTTAGCTGAGCAGGATGAGGCTTAGCTTGAGGCTTCAGGTTTAGATTACTTAGCTTTACTTTTAGATATTGTCTTTAGAATTCATGTACATTTCATTCTTGATGACTCGTACATTTATATACATAGAATTGTGGATTATGGTGATCATTCTGGGATACATTTTTAGATGCTATGATTCTATACTTTCATGTTTATCTGGTTAGTTTTTCCTAGCTTGGTACAGCTTACTTCGTCGTGTCTAACGACGAAGGCTGGGCGTGTCCGACTCGTGTCCGATTATTCGGGAGCAGGTCGTGACACCAAGGGATTTGGGTGTGTAGCCTTGCAACTAAACTTGAGGGCCAACGACTAGTGGGAGGCGACAAAACAGGAGCTCCACGAAGCCAACCCCAATGCCATGATCTCGTAGGAGACGTTCAAACTAGCCTTCCTCGAGCAGTACATCCCTCGTGCCATTCATTGACAGAAGGAAGAGGAATTCATGTCCTTGAAGCAAGGAAATATGTCAGTCGAAGATTATGATGCGAAGTTTGTAAAGCTTACAAAGTTTACTGGGGCCTTCCTGTCGAACAAGGAAGCGTGGTGTGAGCGCCTCCAACAAGGCCTGAATGATGATCTGCGTCGGGACGTCATGAACCAAAGATGTTAGACTTACAGGGAGTCATACAATGTCACCCTTGATAGTGAACGGATCTTTGGTGGAGCTTCGTAAAGGACCGGGTCAGGCGTTCGTAATAACTTCAACAAGTGTCCCCACGACTTGGGAGGATCTGGTATGCCAATGCGCCAGAACACGTTCGAGTATCGGGGACCTCACCCCGGAGTACAATGCCATCGAAGAGACAAAATGGGATATCTGGCGATCGATTGCCATAGGGATGCTTCAAGTGTGGCCAACAAGGTCATAAGGCAACAGATTGTTGAATAGGGAGGGCGAACCAATATCTACCAAAGAACGTCCAAAATTAGAATAGGGCACCTTCCGTACATGGCGCAAACGTAGTGCCCGTGAACCCACAAAATCGCTAAGGGGCACACGACCGAGTCTACACACTGACTCGGGACGAAGCGTTCATATCCAACACTATTGTGACAAGTATATTACTCTATAAAAATATGCCTGCTAGAGTACTGTTCGATTCGGGTGCTACGCATAGTTTCATATCTGCCGACTTTGTAGAAGAGAATAAATTACCCATGCAATTTTTAGATATGAATCTTAGAGGTAGCACTCCATCGGGAGTAGATATGCCTGCCACTAAAATTTGTAGGGATGGTTACATCTGCATCGGAGGAAAAAATCTATCCTTGGAAGTTATCGTCCTCGATATCAAGGAGTACGATATAATCCTCGCCATGGATTGGTTGGGTGTATGCCATACAACGATTGAGTATGTGGAGAAGAGAGTTGTATTCCACCTTCCTAGCGAAACCGAGTTCTCATATTCTTGTGGAGCAGTGTCAAAGATGGCAATGGTAAGATCAACGATTTCGGCAAGGTGCATGTTGCATTCTGGTTGCAACGGGTACCTAGCATCAGTTTGAGACACGGGAATGGAGATTGCAGGCACGACACAGACTGGAGTCGTGGAAGAATTTGCTGATGTTTTTTTAGACGAGTTGCCAGTGATGTCGCCGGATCGAGAGATAGAATTCAACATCGACACCTTTCTGAGCACTCGATTGATATCCAAAGCACCCTATCGAATGGCGCCAGCAGAGCTGAAGGAACTGAAAGCACAACTATAAGAGTTGCTAGATCACAGATATATTCGCCCTAGTGTCTCCCCGTGTGTTGCTCCAGTGTTGTTTGTAAGGAAGAAGGATGGATCAATACGACTGTGCATCGACTATCGGGAACTTAACAAAGCAACGGTACGTAACAAGTACCCATTGCCAAGGATAGACGATTTGTGTGACCAGTTGCAAGGGGCGACAGTATTTTCCAAGATTGATCTTCGCTCAGGCTACCATCAATTGAAGATCAAGTCCGAGGATGTGCCAAAGTTCGCTTTCCAAACTCGATACGGTCATTACGAATTTCTAGTCATGCCCTTCGGCTTGACAAATGCTCCGCTTTCATGGATCTAATGAACCGGGTGTTCCGACCGTTCATAGATAAATTTGTCATCGTATTCATCGACGACATTCTCATATATTCGAAAAGTAAGGACGAGCACGTGGAGAACTTGAAGACGGTACTACAGACTCTACGTGAATGCCAACTTTATGCCAAATGAAGTAAATGCGAGTTCTGGATGAGCAGTGTGACGTTCCTTGGGTACGTTATTTTAGTTGAAGGAGTCACGGTGGACCCAAAGAAAATTGAAGCGATAGTTGAATGGAAGCGGCCTACCTCGGCAGGCGACATCCAAAGTTTTCTCGGCTTGGCAGGCTACTACCGAAGATTTATGAAAGACTTTAACAAGATTGCGTCGCCTCTGACTCAACTCACCCAGAAGGGAGTCGCATTCAAGTGGAACGACGACTGTGAATCTAGCTTTAAGGACTTAAAGAAATGGCTCGTCTCAACTCCAATTACTTTCGGAGAGACCAGAATGGTTTCAAATATTTAGCGATGTATCGCGAACTGGCTTGGGATGCGTGCTTTTGTAAAGATATAAGGCAATTTGTTTGCTTCGAGACAATTGAAGTAACATGAGAAGAATTACCCTACGTATGATCTTGAGCTAGCGGCGATTGTGTTCACATTGAAGCTATGGTTGAGCTAGCGGCAATTGTGTTCGCATTGATGCTATGGCGGCACTATTTTTATGGTGTGGCTTATAGCATCTATATGGATCATAAAAGCCTCAAATATATCATTACCCAATTGGACTTGAACTTACGGCAGCGGCCTTGGCTCGAACTCATCAAAGACTATGATTTGACTATCGAGTACACGCCGAATAAGGGAAACTTTGTAGTGGATGCTCCGAACAGAATATTTATGGGATGCCTGGCTATCAACCATGACATATATCGAGACTTGGCAAAAATGGGTATCGAACTCTGAATTCGCTATCGTGGAGCACAATTGGCCCAATTGCACCTTGAGTCGAGCTTGCACAACAAGATAAAGACCGCACAGGAGAACGACCCACTCCTGAAGAAGATGTGTGAGCTAATTTTCACAGAAAAGATGGCCGACTTTATGGTGGACGAGGGCAGAATGACGCGGATGAAGGGGAGAATATGTGTTCCGGACCATGCCGAACATAGAAAAAAAATTCTGACGGAGGCCCACTATGCAAAGTACTCGTTGCATCCCGGAAGCACCAAAATATACACGGACTTGTGCACGACCTTTTGGTGGTATGGCATGAAGAAAAACATGGCAACTTTTGTGTCACGATGTATGGCCTTTCAACAAGTGAAGGTCGAGCACCAAAGACCAGATGGAGAGCTACAGAACCAAGACATTCCATAATGGAAGTGGAACGACATCTCTATGGATTTTATCATGGGCCTTCCGAAGACGTCGTGAGAAAATGATGAGATTTCGGTCATTGTTGATTGATTAACCAAATCCTCTCATTTTATCGCTATCAAAGTATCATGTAGCGTCGATCAGTCAGCTCGGATCTATATCGATTGTCCGACTCCATGGGGTACCTGCTAGAATCATTTCATACAGAGATTGGCGATTCTTGTCACGTTTCTGGACGAGTCTGTAAGCGACGATGGGCACTAAGCTGAACCTTATCTCCGCGTACCACCCGTAAATTGATGGCCAGACAGAAAGGGTGAATCAGATCCTAGAAGATATATTACGTCTGTGTGCATTAGATTTAAAGACTAGTTGGGACACGGACTTGTCGCTTACGGAATTTGCGTACAACAACAGTTATCAATCAAGCATCCAGATAGCTCCCTACGAGGTGCTTTACGGTAGGAAGTGCCGATCTCCGATTTGTTAGGACGAAGTAGGGGAGCGACAGGTGCTCGGGCCAGAACTAGTCGAACAAGCCGTTGAAAAGGTTCGCATGATTCGAGATAGGCTCCATATTGCTCAGAGTCGACAGAAGAGTTATGCAGATACTCGTCAGCCACCGTTAGAGTTCTTGGCTGGGGACCACGTGCTTCTGAATGTGATGCCGATACGGGGCATCATGCGATTCGGGATAAAGGGCAAACTGAGTCCGAGATTCGTAGGCCCCTTCAAGATTCTCGAAAGAGTGGCGGCAGTTGCTTAACGGATTACACTACCTCCTGTCCTGGCTGAAGTGTATGACGTCTTCCACGTCTCCCAACTTTCGAAGTATGTGCATGACCCAAGTCATGTGGTTAGCTTCAATCAGTTGGAGCTGCGCGCCGATCTATCATACTCGGAGAAGCATGTACAAATTTTAGACCATAAAGAAAAGATCCTTCGGAGCCGATCGATGTCCTTAGTTAGCGTACTCTAGCGCAACCATTCAGTTGAGGAGTCGACGTGGGAACTAGAGGCAAAAATAAAGGAGAAGTACCCTTCACTTTTTACCGACGAAGGTCTGACCCTTGTTCTTAAGTTTCGGGACGAAACTATTTCTTAGTGGTATATTATGTAGTGCCCCGCTCCCGTTAGGGCAAAGCACTACGTAATAGGCTCGTGGCAAGTCAGACATGGTCGGAAACATAGATGGCTAGTCTGACTCAGTGACGAGTTTGGTACACAAAAACTATGGCATCAACAAAATCGATTTGGACGAATGATATGAGTACCGTTCCAACTAATGGATCGGCTACTGCTGGAATAAGTCCTAGATGTAGTGGACTGTGTTTTGGCGAAAGAACTCTAAGGAGAGCGACGCAACCGAACTGCTGTTGGTTTTGTTTGTTTTCTTGGCTTTCTGAATGAATTGTTGCTTGGGTTTGATAAGTGTGCTTTCGTGTCGATTTCTGAATGCGTCTTTGGGAATTTCAATAGAAGGATTGAAGGAGGGATTCTAATTTGATGCTCATTGCCATTGCAGGAGTTCATGTAACTGAATCTTGACCGTCACGAAGCGTTCCCCTACTCTCGGTGCAATCTCTTTAGGTGGGTGGTTCTTCGGCCCCTTCTTTTCTACTCTTTTCCGTCTACAAAATTCTTAAAGTTCAATATTCAAATCGATGATGCTAACTGGATGTATGTTTTGCCACTAAGATCAAGAACTTGGGATAATTATATCAACTTAGAGAAAGTAACTCCGAATTTATAAGTTTTACACTAAAAAGAGAAAAGATAAAGTTCTTGAAAAGAGATAGAATTAATTCATGTTCTGCAAAACATAATGAAGAAACTTTGGTTGCGGTATATTACACCTCGGAGAATTTGGTGCCTACGGGATGCTAAATCAGAACGTACGGCTTCGGAGAAAAGAACTCTTGCACGAGTAGATATGATTATGTGGTTTAATAATGTCTGCGCTATGCAATTTACTTCATACATATTAAACTGTTCATACATTCGCATGGTCATGGACGACTTGTGCACAAGGTAAGCTTTTCTTGAAACAATACCCGGGGCACTGGGACCGAATCGGCCTAGAAAAAAAATTATGGAATCGTGCTTCGACGTGAGGCATTGCGAGACCTCCAGCTAGGCTCGCAACCTGGACTGGTAGGGCACATTGCAATGCTACGTAATCGTCCTTCATGGTGTCGATATCACCAATGACCGCATATAAGGTAGATTGCATGCTCACCTATTATCTTGTGCTGGTGGTAAATATTATGTCTATTTTGTGCAGGAAAGGAGCACGGTCGTGGTATGATAAATTAAAATTGGTTATGTTGTTTACTGTTTAAAATGTGCCTTCGATATGAACTGCAAATCATATAGTTCTAAATAGAAAGATCACTTTGTATGCTAGAATCCTTAATAAGCAATGTCAGTTTAGACGAGTGGGTTCGTCCCATCCACTAGCAAGTGTGCTAACCCCCAACTCCCCAGGTAATGAGCGCACTGCGGGAGCTCGAGACTAGACAGAAGCTGAAGAACGGGAGGCAGCTCGAAGCTCTCCTATTTTGAAGTATTTTGAAGCCCAATTCAGATCGAAGGCTTTTGTTCAAATGTATAAAAGGGCATGAATGTTTGGAACGACAAGGATTATTTTATGGAAGCTCGTCGAAAGTTTTCTTTTGTGTTTTCAAAGATGTAGCCGCAACGACATATGTAATGTAAAAATAATCTTGCACATACTTTATAAGTTTTATGAATGAAAAACTAAATTTCTTCCTATTCTACGTCATTAAGTCTCTACATTGTTTAATTTCAAATCGTCGTTTCAAAAGAAGTTTCAAGTGTACATCCTTGCCTTGTACAAGTCCAATAAAGACATGTACGACATTATGTCCCGACTTGTGAGATCAATTTATTTCGAGTCAAGGGTGACGACCAATTTGGCGAGTCGGGACGTGACAATGGCGGCTATGGTGGCTGTGTTTGCCAGCGAAGCAAGGGTTTTTATGGTTTTGCTGGTCGTAAGGGACGGTGGTGTCATCTAGTGGCAAAGTTGACGGGGTGGCTGGGGAGTTCGATAGATCGTGTCCGGGTCGGACACGTAGATTTGTTTGAAGTTTGTAATATTGGAATAGGATGGAAATGACACGGACGCACGGGTCTAGATACGATGATGGTGAAGGAGACGCTGGGTGGTGACGGCGGATGCTATCGGTTTTGTCAAATTGTTTGGTTGGGGAAAGCTAGTTCTCCTTAAATAGGTGGTTAAATTCCTAGTGGATAAGGACTATAAGTCCTAATAGATAAGTCATTCCCTTTAGTTCAAATCAAAATAAATATTTAAAACAAATCTATTCTAACCACTTTCGTATAAATAATATTTAATATCTGTATTCGATAATGTCAATTTAATTTAAATCATATACATGGTAATATTAATCCAATAATTAATTATGCTAATAATATAAATATCTAGTATTATCAAGGTAAAGTTAAAAATATTTGGTCCTAACAAGATCTTTTAAAATATATTTACCTTAGTATTTATCAAAATAAATTAAATCATATATTTTTAAATTAAATCAATAATCGACTACCATTGTAATAATATTCAATATCATCGAATGATTTTAAAAACATAGTTCCTTATCCAAAGTTCTATTTATATTTTTAAAAATACTTTTGACAAATCTTTTTATTAAAAGAGAATATTTAACCCACCTTCGAAGTTCATATATTTCGAAAGTCCAAAAATTAAAATCTTTTGTGCTTCAAAATAATAGAATTTCGAGAATAAATATTTTATTAAAACCAAAATAGTATTTTTCAAACCATAACTTTAAAATAGTTTTGAAATACAAAAGTAACCGCAAAATAACGTTTATACGTTGGAAAGAGGATTTATTTCAAAACATGAAAAATTAAAATAAATAAATAAATAAAATTTTGAAAAAAAAATTCGGGAAGAGGAGTTACATGTGGCATCTGACATGTCATTTTTTAACCCAAAAACTTAATTATCCGAAAGTTATTATTGCTAATGTTAATATTAATGTTAATGCTAGTGCTAATATTATTTTAATGTTAATATTAAAATTAATGTTAATGTTAATTAATGTTTTGAATATTAATACTAATATTAATATTAATATTAATAACAATATTAATATTAATATTCATGTTAATTCAATATTAATTTTAATTTTAATGTTAATATTAATGCTAATTTTAATTAAATGCTAAAGTTAATATTAATGTTAATGTTAATTTTAATATTAATGTTCACGTTAATTTGATATTAATTTTAATTCTAATATTAATATTAATTTTAATTTTAATTTTAATATTATTTTGCCATGTCAACTATCATGTCATCAGCCATGTCATATATCACATAATGGAAGATGGTATCATCCAAATTTTTTTTGAGCCAAATAGCATTTTGTTAATCATAAAATACTCAAATCACATTTGAAGTGAACTTGTGTGTCCTCATATTTGAAGTAAATGTATCAAAAAGATACAAGTTCTTACCTTTACCACATAATTTTTAACGGTTTGCTATAAAGTCATATTATGTGCATAGTGTTCTCTCACATTTATAAATATTGTGATATTTTCTTTAAAAAATGTTATAAGTCGTATGACGCAAGTATGCATCATATCCAAAAATTTGTTTTTCGTTCATCATGACTTTGTTGTTCTTCTGATTTTGCAATCATTTGAAGAGATTGGAATGTCTAGTGTGTTATTGTTAGTCAAAAAGATAAATCGCATTATTTAGTTTGTTACTGTTTGCTGGCTGCTAGTTTAGGACTTAGTGTACTCTGTTGGCTGTCTTTCTATGGATTTGTTCGCTACTAGTTTATGACTTCACTTTGCTTTGTTCATTTCCAGTTTACTACTTTTTCCATGTACTTCTAAACTCTATACAGGTTAGACTGGTTAGTTATCTCAATTTTCTAACCTCTATACATGTTAGTTATTTAAAGCTTTGGTGGGTGTCATTTTATGTACAATGTGACTAGCACCGAAATTAATCTATGAGGTGTGATATTAGATTGGGTTTATATGCTTTAAAGGAGAATTTTCATGTAAGGCTTTGAACAAATTTCAATTATCTACATCCCATGATCTCACTTCTTGTCCGACGTGGGACTAAATTACAAATTCCATTATCACCACCTTTGAGCGGTCAACCGATAACGAGATACAATCCAATAATTTCCACCAAAGCTCATTTTTGTTAGCCAAGCTATGAAGTATCCCGGCTAGCTTTGCTCGTTCCCGCTAGTCGAGCACCCAAAAGATTTAACACATTATCATCTCGATCCGTTCGACCACATATCAAACCGACACGTTCATCCAAACAACCATCGTGTGTCAACCACAACTTATGGAGGATAGTTCTAGACACGTTCATCTATACCACCATTATGTGCCAACCACAACGCCTTGCTCTATCTTGGGAGCCGTCCAAACAAGTCACGTAACCTTAAGGGCTCTAATAAAACTTGTTGGACATGCGGTATGACATAAATTGTAGTTGACCTATGAGGTACAATATTGGATTGAGCTCATATGCCTTTAAAAAAATTCACATATAAAATCTGAACCAACTCAATTATCTATACCTCGTGATCTCGCTTCATATTCGATGTAGGACTAAATTATCAAATCCATTGTAATTACATTTGAACGCTCAACCGAATGGGATGCAATCCAGCAAATTTCTCTTTAACGGTTTAGTATTTATTAACATATTTTTCTTAAGAAAGTTGTCAATCATGATTGGGTTTGAGAAAGTGAAAAAGTTATACTATAAAGTATTGCAAAAATAGCCCCATTTGAACCTTTACACTTCTCATCTTCCCCCCCCCCCCCCCCCCCCCCCCACCCCCCCCCCCCCCCCCCCCCCCCCCCCCCTGTTGACACTCTTTGTTTAGTGGCTTTCCCCCCCCCCCCCTGTTGACACTCTTTTGTTTAGTGGCTTTCCAGTATAATGCTTTGTATCCCAAGTTCCAATAACATAAGCTGTATAAAAGTTGAAGTCATTTATTTTATGCTATTATGTTTAGTTTGTTCACTTTATACCATTCTTATATTGGGACTGATCTGTTATCCCATTTATTCTGTTCCAATTCTATTTTTCTTCATATTATATGTGGCCACCATCCACTTATCTACTTCCATGACTTACATGTAATAGGAAGAAAGACATATTTGAGACAGAGTAAATGGGACAACAAATCTGCTTCCTTCTTATATTAAATATTATCTACAATTTATTCTTTTTTTATGATCTCAACTTGGACATGTACTAACGATCAATTGATGCGGTGATTTTCGACAGAATCAATGTTGGAGACCCCAAGAATCCCTTCGACTCAAGGATTAGCTGCAATGGACGAAGGTTAGACATTTCCTCTTGAGTTGTTGGAGTCCAGTCTGGATTTGGTAACAACATATTTGTGGATTCCAAATCTAGTTAAATATTTGATTTAATTATATTTGGATGTCCGTAATTGGTATTTTGCAATTTTAAATATAATAGGATTCTTATTTTAGAAAATTTTATCATGATCTAAAATAGGATATTGATGGGCTATTTTAGGTGTAATATGATTCTTATTTGAGAGCTTCCTATTAAAGAAATCATATTATGACCTAAAATAAGATTTATTTATTTTCATTCTATATATATGGGGTGAGGGTGGAGGCACAAATCACAACATAAAGTGGAGATTCGGGATGCTCGTTCACAAAAAAAATCTAAGAGAAAGTCTGTACTTTGCTCTTAGTACTTCACCATCCAAGACAGAAGGAAGAAGAATATCTAATCGAGGAGTCATCAACTTCGGTTAGGGAGATTGCTACGGGTTGGTGAGTGATCTCAATTGTAATCTTTTATTTTTCTTCTTGAGAGTGGTGAGGGGGTTGAACCTATTAGGACAAAGGGTTCAACGTGAGTTCTATCAATCATATAATTTTATCTGAGTTATTAAAGGTTAGGATTTGTTCAGGTGACGTATGTCACCGCAGTATACTTGCATTTATTTTGTGCTTGGCGTCCATTAGATGGAGGTTGGTTTTGATCATGTGGGTTGGCAAACGCTTCCGTACGCGCCCAACAATTGGTATCAGAGCTTTTGAGGTTCTGGCAACCATGTCTACGGAGCAGATGAACACTCGTATGATCATCCTTACAGGAAAAAATTGGGCATTTTGGAAGCCAATGATGGAGTATCTACTCTGGTGCAAGGACTTGCATGGTCCGTTGGAGGGCAACAGTGCAAAGCCATCGGACAAAGCTGCTGAAGACTGGAAACAACTGGATCAGAAGGCCGTTGGATTCATCCGCCAATGAATGAACGACTCGGTGTTTCACCACGTGTCCGTAGAGAGTTCGGCAAAAGCATTATGGGAGAAGTTGCATTCGCTGTACGAAAGGAATACGGCTAGCAACAAGGCATTTCTTATTCGCCAACTCTTCAACTCGAAGTACACGGTAGGTGCCTCGGTGGCACAACATCTGAACGAGGTTCAGGGTATCATCAATCATCAATCAGCTGTCTGCGATGAAGATGGTGATTGATGATGAGCTTCAGGCCCTACGACTTTTGAGTTATCTGTCAGAAAGCTGGAAGATGTTGGTAGTGTCGGTGAGCAACTCTGCGCCTGTGGAGTTGTCATGATGGAGGCAGTCAAAAGTAGCTTGTTGAATGAGGAGGTCCGGCATAAGCAAGTTGAATCATCGTAGGAGTCCGCTCTAGTGGCTTCCTACGGGAAGGAAAGACCCAAGTCACAGGCGAGGACATGGGAAGTTCTCAAAATCTTACGATTATGGACCGTAATAAGGGCTGCTATCACTGTGACGAAAGGGGTTATATCAAGAGGAACTGCATGAAGCTCAAAACTGAGAAAGCCAAAGGCAAGGACGATCAGGTGGATCTTATAACAATGGAAGATATCATCATCACAGTGACCAACACAAAGGAACCTTGTGGCATGTGCCATGACGGCGACTGGATCATGTACATGGGGGCATTATATCTTGCCACTCCATAGAAGATGATCTTCACGTCATACCGCGACGACAAGTTTGGACATGTGAAGATGGGCAACAAGCAGACTGCTACAGTATAGGCATTGGTGATGTGTACTTGATGATGACGTTTGGTGAGAAGCTCGTCCTCAAAAGTGTGCAACATGTACCGAGTTTGTACTACAACATGGTTTCAGTAGGAAGGCTGGTAGATGATGGTTGTCGTAGTATGTTTGGGCACCAAGATTGGATGCTTGTGAAGGGTTTTCAATAGCTGGCTTGGGGAGATTTGTGTTGTAGCATATACAGGCTCAAGCCATTGAGCTGTACAGGCAGGCCACAAACATCGGATGGAGGCTCGATGGGTGTTCGACATAAAGTGGATCGTCGAAAACTTACTGAGGAGGGGCTTCTAGATGCTTTGAAGGATACGAACGTCCAGCCTACGCCACAATATCGATGATAGAATGCTGTATAGGTCGTCTGTAATATCTAACATCTAACAGATATGGGATATGACATGTCATCTCCGCAAGGATGAATAATATATCATCTAGAATATATACTCAATCACAGATATCTAAGAAAGATGATAGCACGAACAAATAGAAAATAAAATGATGAAATAGAGTTTAATTCATAAGTCAAATACAACAAAGTCTAGAAGTATATAAATAAATACATATCCTGAATAAAAATTACAAGTCTCAAATATATCAGAACTGGAGACAAATCCAGCAATAACGATACTATCTAACTTGCATCCATCTGGGAAAGCTAAGCTACTCTGTCAGGGGATCCATCCCTTGGGTCTCCTAAGCACCGTAACAGGTACGTAGGTCACATATCCATAAGCTCGTCAACTAAAAAATATATCCAGTCAGGATTGGAGCGAAGCACACCTCTAACAGCAGTTCCAATTAAATGATGAAAACTATAAAGTAGTTGTAGCAAGTAGTACATGATGAGCAAGAAATGAAATAAGGACAAGAAATATAAAGAGAAGCTACCACTAGAGAATAATAACAAGATGAGTATAGTGAATCAAGAAATATGGTAATATAGATTGTAAAATATAAGAGAACTAACTGAGATACATAGTGTGTCCAACAAGAAAAGATAGAAAAGTCCAGCAGAAATATATATAGTGAGTCCAGTCAAGAGGTATAAGTGAGTCCAGCAAGACTATAACTATACTAGTGTTTTGAAATACCTTTTTCGACATATAAACGGCTAGGGATAATATGGCTTATCGCACATGAGGTGTGATATTGCTATCATTCTAGATTAGACCAGTAAGGTGCAGTTCTAGCAGGTTTAGAAATATTTACATGTCTACTCAAGTATTTTCCTACCTGACTAATACAATGAACCCAAGTCCTGACACATAAATCAAGTACGAGGCCAGCTAGATAAAGTACACTATAAAAATGTCATATTAACGACGTTCCAAAACGTCGCTAAACTCGGTGAAAACGTCGCTAAGTGAATTTAGCGACGTTTTGGGCGACGTTTTGGAAACGACGAAAAAAATGTGTCGCTAAACGAGAAAACGTCGCAAAACGTCGCTAGGGCGACGTTATTTTGCGACGTTATTAACGTCGCTAATTTGCGACGTTATTTGCGATGTTTTAACGTTGACGCTAATTAGCAACGTAAAAGGCGACGTTGTCTTGTGGTCCCCGTTTAGCGACACTATTACGACGTTTTGGCGACGACATGCTGACATAAGATTTGGTACCACGTGTTGCCACGTCAGTATTTAGCGACGCTTTTAGCGACATTCATTAACGTCGCTAAGTTAGTCGCTATTAGCGATATCAGAGCGACGTTTCGCGATGACTAGATCATGTGATTAATATATGTCGTTGTTATGCCGCTTAGGTCGTCGCTAGTTGCGACTATTAGCGACGTTCAGCCAAAACGTCGCTAATGTACACAATTTAGCGACGTTAATCTAACGTCGCTAATTATATGTCGCCAATTGAGCAGATTTTAGTAGTGGTAGGTGATGTCAGTAGGTGTTACTAGAAATAGAGGCCAGACAAGTAAGATGCATGTGTCATAAGTAACTGAATCCAGAAATACCAATCTGTATTTTCATCGTGTTAGGGAATCAAGTATTACAATACTAGAACCATAATTATAATAATCAACAAATAATAAAAAACTATCAGAGAATGTACTCATTTGCAAGCTTGAGGAGTAAATGTGAATCAAGGCCCAAAGTGGAGTCACAAAGGCCTATATATGAGATATACATGTTAATTTGTGTTCTGGTGTGTTAAACATGGATATCTAGAGTGTAATATACATTCTGAGTCAAATCTAGGTCAAAACTAGGTCTCCGTGGTCAAACTAGGTCCAATCTAGGTTTCTAGGCCATTAACTTGCCATACCAATGCCTTATACTCTAGGTACACTACCATACAACATTACCTATTATCAACCATTACCTACCTATATGTAAAGCCTACTACCTATATATTTATATGTTACCTATTTTTTTGGTTGTGATGACATTACCTACACTAGGTAAATCTCCTACCTAACCTTGTCTCAGTTTTGAACTATGCATTCCAATTACCTACCTATACATGTATCCTAGGATACTAATATCCATATAGGCCACAAGAATTATTATGTTCCCATATACTATATGTACATACAATTTCTTACCTATCCACATATGTATCAATACCCCATAGTACATTAAAGCACCCTATAACACACACACACACACTACCAAAATACACTCAATTAGCGACGGATATTTAGCGATGGAATTTTTTCGTCGGTGTTAGCGACGGTTTCGTGGCCGCTCAGCGACTGATTACCGACTACACGCCTTTGCCATTTTTATTTTAATTTTAGGGGGAGGAAAGGTCGCACATCCGTCGCTAGACTGTCGGTGTTATAGCGACGGATCTCCTGTCGTCGCTACGTAGTCGATTATTTGGCAGAAATTGTGTAGAGAATTGGCAGGACATATCTTCGACTACGTAGCGATGGATATTCTGTCGGATAATTAATAATAGCGACTACTTGGCGACGGATTATGAGCAGTCGCTATTCCGTCGCTAAATTTACGTTCCAGACTTAAATGAAAAGGTGGGGGGAACTTTTAGCATTCCCCCCAAATTCAATCTCTCTCCTCTTTCTCTCTTTCTCTCTCTCTCTCTCTCTCTTTCTCTCTCTCTCTCTCTCTCTCTCTCTCTCTCGCGCGTGCGGCTTCAGTGAACGGCGACAGCGTCCTCTCTTCTCTCTCTCCCGAAGGTAATCCCCTTTTTCTCTCACTCTCTTTGTGTCGTGGTGTCGACGTAGGGGCAGTGGGGGCGGCGGGCTTGGGGACATTCGGGCTTGGGGCGGGGGCGTCGAGGGCTGGGCGGCTGGCTTAGGGCGGGGGGCGTCGGGGCCTGGGCGGCGGGCTTGGGGCGGGGGCGTCGGGGGCTGGGCGGTGGGCTTGGGGCGGGGGCGTCGGGGCCTCGGCTGCGGGCTTGGGGCGGGGGCGTCGGGGGCTGGGCGGCGGGCTTGGGGCGGGGGCGTCGGGGGCTGGACGGCGGGCTTGGGGCGGGGGCGTCGGGGACTGGGCGGTGGGCTTGGGGGGGGGGACGGCGGGGGCTGGGCGGCGGGCTTGGGGCGGCGGGCTTTGGTCGGGGACGGCGGGGGGCTTTGCTTATCAAATTCATCTGAGTTTATATATTGGCTAAATAATGTGTTATCCATATTGGGTGTTATCCATTAGTTTGGTGGTGTTTGGATTAGTAAATGTGAATATGGAGTTTGGGTTCATGGTGTATATGTTCACTGTGTCAAGGACAGTGCGAGTTCTTCATCTGCATAAGTCAGTATTTGGGTTCATGGTCTATACATCTAACTGTGATATACATATATATGTACCTATTAGCGTGCAGGACGGCTTGGGGTGTAATGTGTGATTGTAGACATGGTAGGAATTATAGGTAATTAATGCTAGTGTGACTAGACTAAGGTAGTGCTTGCTAGATAATAAGGACACTCTAGTATCCTAACCAAGTTAATTTTAGACTAGATATTTAGGATATAGCTCCCATATCATAGAAGTGGACTCTTGCAATTTAGAAATAGATAGATTGACTCAGTTTGGTATCGGTATCGCACTATCGGTATCGGTATCGCACTATCGGTCAAGGTTCACAATATCGGTATCGGAATCGGTTTCGGACTATTCCTATGAGTATTGGTATCGGCGATATCGGTAGTATCGGCGGTATCGTATCGGAGTATCGGACTTTGGTATCGGAAAACAAATAATTATTAATAAATTATTTATATTTAAAAACATATATTTATACATTTAGGCACAATTTTAAGTATTTCAGCGTTATTTCTTAGTAGTTTTGAAATTATATGAAATAGTAGTCACCCTTACCGATTGGTTTTGTCGAATTGACCGGAACAAAGACCCCCATAGTCGGTATCGGTCAATATTTGGTATCGGTCGGTATCGGATCGGAACATGCCAAATCGTATCGGTATCGGCCGTATCGGATCGGTATCGGCCGATACTTTAAACCATGCTATCGGTATCGAACTATCGGTATCGGTATCGGTATCGCACTATCGGTATCGGTATCGCACTATCGGTATCGAACTATCAGTATCGAACTATCGGTATCGAACTATCGGTATCGAACTATCGGTATCGGTATCGGTATCGTACTATCGGTATCGGTATCGGTATCGCACTATCGGTATCGAACTATTAGTAACAACTATATTTAAATTTTTCTCTTCTCGAGCTAGAATACTAGCGGATCCACCAGTTACATGATTATATACTAATTCTGTTTAGTTTGTCTTACTATACAGATTTTTACATCTAATCTGTGATGGATCGTTATTTCGTTGATCGTACATGGATGTACAAACGACAACACGAGAGCAGAATAGGTGTGAGTGACGATTTTCAGGCAGGCGTGGAAGTGTTTCTTAAGTATGCCATGAGCAAAGCTCAGTTTATGGACGGTAACAAAATCAAGTGTCCATGTCGTAATTGTCGTAATAGACGTTACGAAGAAGTGGTGAGTGTAAGAGATCATTTGACCCGTAAGGGTTTCGTACGTGATTACGGCCTGTGGTCATCGCAAGGTGAACTATATGCCGAAAGACAGGTTGCGAATGCTGCTACTTATGCTTTTGATGATAATGCTACAGCGGATTTTGTCGTCGATGACGACGAATGCTCCGTTGATTATGGAGACGTACAGAACATTGCACGAGATATGGTGTACGACGCGGCAGGGCCTAATTTTGATCTGGAGGATCCTAATCCCGAGGCGAAGGAGTTCTATGATATGTTTCAGGATGCTGAAACTTCTTTATATCCTAGTTGTGATCCACATTCCGTACTGTCAGTGACGATGCGGTTGTTGAACATAAAGTCCGATTTTAACTTGCCACAAACTTGCTATGATCGGATTACACAACTAATGAAGGAGGTATTACCGAAGGAATCAAAAGAGCTTCCAAAAAACTTCTACAAGTCGAAGATGATGGTCCGACAACTGTGACTGGGATATGACAAGATAGATTGTTGTCGCAACGGATGCATGTTGTACTACAAGGAGAACGAGGATGTAGAAAGTTGCCGCTTCTGTAATGCGGATCGTTACAAGGAAGTCAGGAGAAAAAGAAAGTCAACTAGAAAACGACGTCCTTACAAGTATATGCATTACTTGTCGATCATGAAGCGCTTGCAGAGGATGTATATGTCTCAGAATACAGCAGAACACATGACGTGGCACAACGAAGAACGCACAAAGGACGATGGAGAATTGTCACATCCTTCGGATGGAGAGGCGTAGAAATATTTTGATTTTCGCCATCCAGATTTTGCTGCAGAGCCCAGAAATGTACGCATGGGGCTATGTTCTGATGGATTCGCCCCTTTCGGGCAGTCGGGATCTCAATACTCCTGCTGGCCGGTCATTCTGACCCCTTACAATGTGCCACCATGGATGTGTATGAAGACTCCGTATATGTTCTTGACAGCTATCATACCGGGTCCCAAAAATCCGACGAAGAATATCGATATATATTTACAGCCGTTGGTGGATGAGCTAAAACAGCTATGGGAGATCGGCGTCACGACGTATGATATTTCCAGGAAATAGAACTTTCAGATGAGAGCTTCACTGATATGGACAATCAATAATTTTCCCGCATACGGTATGCTGTCGGGATGGAGTACTCACGGCACCCTGTCTTGTCTGATATGCATGCAAAATAGTAAGGCGTTCCGTCTTAAGCATGGAGGAAAAACTTCTTTCTTTGATTGTCATCGTCAATTTCTGCCCGCGAGTCATCCTTGGAGAAAGAACAAGGACGCATTCAAAGCTGGAAAACAAGAATTTTCTCATCTGCCTGCCAGATTGTCGGGATACGATATTTGGGAAGATGTAAAGGATTTCCCTACTGTAATGGAAGATCCATCGAACAATCGTGTCGTTGGGTTTGGACAAACCCATAACTGGACCAAACGGAGTATCTTCTGGGACTTGCCTTATTGGAAAGATAATCTTATAAGGTATAATCTTGATGTTATGCATATCGAAAAGAATGTGTTCGATAATGTCTTCAATACCGTCATGACATTAAAGGAAAGACGAAGGACAATCCAAAAGCAAGACAAGACATTGCCGAGATATGCAAGCGTCCTTATCTGAACTTGATACAAAGGGGAGCTGCTGGACAATTATGTAAGCCGATAGAACAATACACATTTAGTAAGGAAGATAGATTAATAATCTGTAAGTGGGTATCTACTTTAAGATTTCCCGACGGCTATGTGTCGAATTTGTCTAGATGCGTTGACCTCAATGAACGCAAGCTAACGGGAATGAAGAGTCATGACTGCCACGTGTTTATGGAAAGATTACTGCCCATTGCTTTGAAAGAGTTGTTGCCTTCTGCTGTATGGGTTCCGTTGGCCGAACTATCAATATTTTTTTAGGGATATTTGTTCAACTAAGTTGACTGTGCAACACATGGTTGAACTTGAGGAGAAGATTATCTTAACAATTTACAAGTTGGAGAAAATATTTCCTCCTGGCTTCTTCGACAGCATGGAGCATCTACCGATTCATCTAGCATACGAAGCCCGTGTCGGTGCATCTGTTCATTATCGATGGATGTGCCCATTTGAAAGGTACATAAATATCGATATAATTTAAGCTGAATTTCCATTTATTTTAAAATTCTTTCTTAATTCTCAAGATAATTTGTCTTTCTAGATACCTACACCATCTAAAGAAGAAAGTTGGTAACAAAGCTCATATAGAGGCTTCGATATGCGAAGCATATCTTATCGAAGAGGTTTCAAACTTCTGCTCCATTTATTTCAATACTCATGTTAAAACAAATCGAAATAGACCTCAAAGGAATGACGAGGACATTGAGGATGGAGGAAGATTCAATGTAAGGGGCAAGCCTGTTGGGGCTAGTAAAAGACGGTGGTTGACAAACGACGAGTATGATGCCGCTCACCGATATGTCTTGTTAAACTGTGACATACAAGAAGTGAGAGATTTGGAGAAGTAAGTCAGTACACTTGCACTCGTTATAATCTCGAATTTGATGAAGTAAGTGACTACACTTATATATTTTTATTTTTTCTAATAGTGTATTTAGAGATGAAATCAAAATGAGGAGACCCGATATTACCGATGAGGGACTTCAAAGAGAGGTTGATTGTACATTTTCGTCATGGTTTTGCAAATACGTAAGTAACTGTGATTATAATTGAGATTATTAATATATAATCTGAAACATTTAAATTATAAATATTTGTTTACAGGTTTTATTGCCTGAAACAACACTCACTCATGAGAGTGTTCGTTATCTGGCACTGGGACCGAAGAAGCAAATAAGACTTGGCCAGGCTATGTCGTTAATGGCTTCAGGTTTAAGTCAACTCAGAATGCTATAAATGTCGAATTTATCAATGACGGCATCAATACCAAGGATTTTAGTGTTTGCATAAGAGGCACCGTCTATGACGACGAGCCGGACTTTGACTATTATGGAGTACTTCGGGATATTGTAGATTTATAATATACTGGCCCATATGATATGCATATTATGATGTTCAAATGTGAGTGGTTCGATACGACACCAAATATCGGTTGGAGAATCGATAAACAATTTAGATTCGTCGATATAAATCATCGCATGAGGTATAGAGGGTCCGATACATTTGCGATAGCAAATCAGGCTGTTCAAGTCTACTATACAAGCTACCCAAGGCATCGTAGAGATCGATTTGACTGGTGGGCAGTATGCAAGATTAAATCTAGAAATATATTCAACGTTGGAGACCCAGCATACCAAGAGGACCAGATCGAAAAGTCCCAATACTTGGGACAACACTCAGATACAATGGATGTTGAAGATATTGTTGAGGAAAATAGAGGGGAGGAAGAGGTTGATACACAAGACTTAGCTATCAACCAGGGGAGAAAGAGGCGTCTTGTCCCAAATTTTGAGACAGAAGAAGAAGACGAAGAAGAAGAAGAAGAAGAAGAAGAAGAAGAAGAATTTGATGGGGATGAGGATATAGATGAAATCGACGATGAAGATAAGGATGAGGATGAGGATGAGGAGGATGATGATGAAGACGAGGCCGAGGATGAGAACGAAGACGATGATTAGGTTAAATATTGTTGTTTAGTAAAAACACTTCCAATTACGTGAATTAAGTTTGACCTCATAAAAGCAATTACGTGAATTTATGTTTTTTTCATTCGATTATTTACTTATTGCAGATGGCACTCCTAGTCTTTTTCGTTGCGGCAGCACTCGTCTCCCTACTGGTGGTATGTATATTTTAGTTTAGTTTTTTATATCTATTTATACTTTTATATTGTTAATTATGTTTATGTGTTCTATTTACAGGTCATGATGGCTGGCCGTGGTCGTGGTGCTGGTCGTGGTGGTGGTGGTGGTGGTGGTGCGGGTCGTGGTCGTGGTCGTACTTGTGTTGGTGGTCGTGGTCGCATTCAAAATTCCCGGGATGTGACCCCATCGAGCGAGTCCAACCCGGAGAGTACCCCGGGCACAGACGCATCCCGCCCTCGATCGACCACTTCATCGAGGCATCAGTCCGGATCTGCTAGCGGATCCGATCCGCTATCGGAACCACCAGCAGCGGATCCACCAGGGGATGCCCCAGTTACTGCACAGTGGGTCCCGAAGTACCCCCATACTCGGTTCCATCCGGTTACTGGGGAGTACATACGTGGACCCGCGGATCCTCCGACGGCACCAGAGAGGCCGAGAGGCGAGTTCCGACGAGAGCTATGGCCCGCGGGGACCTCGTAAGTAAATTTAAGTTAATTTATTAATTTTTTTCATTTATTCAAGTTAATAATCCAGTCGTTTCTTCTTTGTAGGTTTTTTCTGTTTAATGTTGGCAGGGCCCTTGGAGAAATTATCAGGGCTAACTTCCACGGTCCCTACCTTAACTTTTCGTCGGTGCCCCCAAACGTGCAGTACGTCTGGCTCGACGAGTTGAGGGTATATATCTATATCTTTTGGTTAAGTCTATGTGATTCTTTAATCAACCATTTTTTAAATTACGTGATAATTGATTTTCTGTGTTAGACAACGTACTGGTGGCCCCCCATCACGAGGAGGGGATCCGCAGGACCTACAGAAGTGCTTGCTCGAAGAAGATACGGGATATGATTCATGACCTAAAAATGGGGCATACGAGGCCGAATTGGATCCGGCAGGAGTATTATGAGGACCTCTTAGGCATGATGGATACCCCTGCGTACAAGGAGAAATCGAAGAAGGCGAAGGTGAACCGATCTGCCGCGGGCCTTCATACGGGGGGATCAAGGTCCCACGCAGCGACACTTGCAGATCTGGTGAGCAATCGTAAATTTATTTCACTATCGAATTAGGTATTATTAATTAAAAGAGTTAATTAGTTTCTACGAAAATTTCGTATGCAGGTCCAACGGGCGGTGAAGGAGGAAAGGGCGCCAGAATCGGTCACCATGTACGACGTGTTCCAGCATACGCACAAAAGACGGAAGGACGGGAGCTTCGTCGACGAGAGGGCCAAGGAGACTGATGTAAGTACTTATGTTTATGAGATTAATGTTAGAATTAAAAGTATTCAGACTATAACTTAGGTAAACTTAGGATTCACACTTAACTTAGTGAAACATAGGATTTAGATTACAACTTAGGTAAATCTTATAATATAAACACATTTATTTGATAGGCTGCGTATCGTGAGGCCCTTAGTCGGGCTCAGTTAACTGACACCGAGGATGTCGGTGAAACGACGCCCTTCCGGACACCCTCTTCTTTGGCCGCTCAGAAGGACTTGTTCGTAGATACCGTCGACGGCTTTAAGAAAGGGTTCCTGTACGGAGTCGGCTCCCTAGGGCCATTGCATATGGCGACGCAGAGATTTCCATCGACACCCGCCTCCTCCCGTGGCCCGGACAGACGATGATGTTAGGTCGCAGCTTACGCAGCTGCACGAGGCGGTGTCGTCCTTGCAGGAGCAATTTGCCACGTACTTTCCGCCTGCGTCTGCTGCTGCCGGTCCGTCTGCTGCTACCGGTACGTCTGCTGATGGTGCTCGTCTGTCTTCTACTGGTCCGTCGACTGCAGGTGTCGGTCCGTCTTCCGTGGGCCATCTTTCTTTCAACCCTGATGCCCCTGTGGTACCGCCTACGACTGTGACGACACTCCTGGATCTCATGTCCGCAGAGCAGCTACGCCGACTTCCGAGCAGTGTCTACGACGCCTTGCCTCCGTACCTTGTGGAGGAGTATATTCGTCGGTCGAATACGGGAACGGACAATCGACCTCCTCCTTCTTAAAATATTGTATTAAGAAAATTTGGATTATTTGTGAGAGCTTTGAACTAATTGTGCTATAATCGGCTTATAGCACCGGATATTATGTTACTCTTTAGGATAATTGATATTTATTTTCTATTAATTTGGTTTGGTCTGTGATTCTTGGATAATTGGTGTGCATTAAATTCGTATGTGCATATTTGGTCTATGTGATTCTTGGATAATTGGTGTGCATTATATAGCGACGGACAATCCGTCGCCAGGGCGACTGATAATCAGCCGCTAAGCAGTCGCTCTATCTAGCGACCGCTTAGCGATGGACAATCCGTCGACATGGTTCTGGAAATGTATGACATTTTCAGAATCATGGCGACGGATAATCAGTCAGCAATCCTTCGCTGTGGCGACGCGGTCGGGACGGATTAGCGACTACTCTTCCGTCGCCATGGTGCTGGAAATGCCAAGCATTTCCAGAACCTGATCGACGGATAGTCTATCAGAACGCCGTCGCTAATCCGTCGTTAGTTACCGACGAATACCGACGGATTAGCGACGGAACGATACGATCTGATACGCTGTTACGACGGGTTATCGACGAAATTTTACGTCGCTATTGTCTACACAGTTCAGTACTTAATAGTTGAAATGGACGACAGTCCGTCAGAAATGCGTCGCTAATGCTTCGTATTGTGACGTCGACAATCCGTCGCTATTTCGTCATGTGACGACAACTTAGCGACGGACCGTTATTAGCGACGAGCTGATTGCCGACGGATTTTTTTGGCCAAAATCCGTCGGTTATCGGTCGCTAATAGTAATTACCGTCGGTTTAGCGACGGATGTGGCCGTCGCTAAAACGATAAATTTTGGTAGTGACACACACAATATATATATATATATATATATATATATATATATATATATATATATATATATATCCTAACAACCATATACATACCTATGCACTAGCCTGTGCACTTGTGCACAGGCCGACATCCTATGCCTTGCTGCAGGCAAAGCCAGGCTCTTACTTGCCACTGCAATCCAGTGGCCTAATTCCCTATTAAATGCCTATCTAAAGCTCCCTAACCTCTCTCACTGACCTGGGCAGTAGCTCCCTGACTCCGCAGGGCATAAAGCCCCTCTTACTGTCTTGCAAACCTGACTATTGCCCTGTAACAGGGAGCCCCCAAATACCTGTCCCCTGCTGCCATACTTGATGTATAGGTCTCCCTCTCCCTGCCTCCATGCACACAATTGTAGCCAAGACATCACCTCAAAGACATTGTATAATTCCCCTCTACTGTCTACTCCTCTACCCCTAATCTGCAGGTCCTACACACCCCTCCTTTCTTAGACTCCTACACATAATAGCATCTACCACAGGGACTTAATCAAGCCACATAGATATTACCAGTCACAGATTGGTTCACCTACAATGCACTCCCTACCAAGGTTCATTCCTATTTGTAAACCCCCTAAAATTATACTACATTTTTTCTCCCTTCTTACATTATTATTCTATTAGATTAACTATGTAATTGAAGATAGAAGTTAAATGTACTTGCTAGTTTTATTTTTTATAAATATAAGGCATATGTGCTAATATTTTACAATGGCAATATGTGAAAATATTGCATACGTCTATGTTAGTAAAATTTTAATTTTGGGGTCTATTGACTTTTTATTTAAAAATGTTTTAGTTTATATTTTTCTTATTGTGAAATATATATATATATATATTTTTTTGTGATATATATATATTTATATATATATATATATATATATATATATATATATATATATATATATATATATATATATATATATATATATATATATATATATACATGAAATAAATATTTTACATTAGTATACAGAGAAATTTTAATATAATTTACTTAATTTCATGTATAGTAATTTCCCTACTATCTTCCATGCGTTATTTTAAAATAATTATATTAATATTGGCGTATATATATATATATATATATATATATATATATATATATATATATATATATATATATTTTACGTACAATATATATATATATATATATATATATATATAATATATATATATATATATTATATATATATATATATATATATTTTACGTACAATATATATATATATATATATATATATATATATATATATATATATATATATATATATATATATATATATAATATATTTTATATATTATCTATATATATATATATTAGATATATATATACTATATATCTATATATATTTATATAAAATATATATAAAAAAAATATATAGATATAAAAATTATATATAAATATATATATATATATATATTTATATATATTTTTATATCTATATATAAAAAAATATCTATATATATATAACATATATATATATATATATATATATATATATATATATCTATATATATATAATATCTATATATATATTATATATATATATATATTATATATATATATATATTATATATAAAATATATATATATATAATATATATATATATATATATAATATATATATATATATATATATATATATATTGTACATATTTTTTGGTATCAAAATGTTTTAGATTTAACAAAATAATTATAGATACAAATATAGGGTAAAATGCAAATGTATATATATATATATATATATATATATATATATATATATATATATATATATATATATATATATATATATATATATATATACCCCCGCCCCGGCTGCGTTCTCCACCCCGTCCCCTCCCAGCCAGTCGCCCTTCTCGCCGCGCCTGTCGCCTCGACAGCGGACTGCCTCTCGGTGCCCTCCCCTCCAGTTGCCCATTTCACCATTCCTCCCCTAGATCGACGGCGGCCCCCCCTTTGCTGTGGTACTGGTACCCGACGGTGCCCTCCTGGTACTCCTCTGTCCCCAGCGGTCATGGTTCCCCCTCAGCTTCGTCCGTGGACGTCGTATGCTCCCCTCTCGGGGTCGAGGCCCTACCTCTAGCCCCCTCGGCCTCCTCCGCCTGAGGCCCCTTGCTCTGGGCGTCGCGCTCCTCCTCTCGCCCGGGAACGCCTCTCCCCCTCCCCCTCGCATTGATGAAGCCCCTGCCCCCCGCTTCCCCGGGACAACACCAACTCCCCCTCCCCTCCGCAGAGTCTTCCGGCGGTTCGCTGCCCCTCCCCCGCAGTGGCTTCCCCCTCCGCCTCCTCCGATGGGTCGTCCTCCTTCTCCCAGGAACCCTTTTATACCTCGCCTACCTCCCCTCGGCCGGTGCCGTCCCCCCCTCCCCCCGCCGCCCCGTCCCTCTCGGCCTCCCCCAGTGGAGCACCCTTGGCGCCCCTGCCCCCGCTCTCCCGGATCTGACCCCTCTCCTTGAGCCCAAGTGGTCGATGCCCCCCCGGCGCCCCTCCGCTCCCCCCTCACGCCCGTCCCCCTCCCCGCGGTCTGGCTCGCTGGTTCCTCCCCCCCGACGTGGCCCCTCACCGCCGTGGTGTTCTCTCACCCGCCGCAGCGGTGCCGTGTCCCCCCCTCTCTCGCGTACGGGAGTCCTGAGGAGCCTCCTCGGGCTTGGCCCCCCTCGGGCCCCGCGTACCCCTAGGGCCCCGCGCACTCCCCTTGGGCCCCGCGCCCCCCTCGGGCCGTGTGGGTTCCCTCCGTTCATTTATCTTGTGTTTGAATTTTGAATTTTGTGCTTGTATTTTGAACCGGGTTTAGTGGACCCGGTCCTTGTACTGCTCATTTTTCAATAAACTTTGCCTTTAATATATATATATATATATATATATATATATATATATATATATTTCTGGTATTTATTTATATTATTAAGATTTTTTTAAAAAGGAAAAGAAAAAAAAAGAACAAAGAAGAAGGTAAAAAAAGAATAAAACCTCGCGAGATATTGGTTTTCCAATATCTTGCAAGAAGCAACATCTCCAAAACCCGCGGCCATGCCATTCTATCCAGAATAGAGCAGCCAAAACTGCTCAGAGATACATATCTTATATGTATATGTGTACAAAGAAATCCACCAAAAATTACAAACCCTAATGTCGCCGTCACCAGTCCACGCGCCTCCCCTCCGCCCGCCTGGGCCGCCAGCCGACCGCCGGGCAGCAGCCGTAGCCGTCACAGTGGCAGCAAACAACGACAACAGCGGACGGTAGCAACTGCAGCAGTAAGCGCCTTGGTACCCTTCTTCTCTATCTTCTTTCTCCATGCGTGCTCGATCGTTTTATGATCCAAAAAATTTGAGGAGAAGCCTAGTTGAACTCCTAGAAAACCCTTCAATTAGGTCATCTTAGCTCCCCTTGTTGGCCCATTCCATGGTCACACCCGATTTTGATAATCAACACGCACTTTAGTCAATACACAAAAATATACAAACTGCTGCTAATCATTTCAGGCTATATGTGAAATCAATATCAACGGACGTTGTACTGCATCAACAAAGCAAAAGATTCAATGGATTTTCGTTTAAATCATTTTACAGTTTATTCTGTATTTTACTTTTTATTGAGTCTAGGATTTATATTGTAAATCAAATAAGTAATACTGGCATAGGTTTATCCCAGTCCAATTTCTAAAAAGCTTACCTATTTATATTTCATCTTTACAAAGTATTTCGTATTATTTTTTAACAAACAGCTTTTTGACAAATATTTCAAAATTTCCTTGACAGAACTCAAAACCGAGTTCGGCCCGAGTTCGGTCCGAACTCTGCCCGAGTTCGGTCATTTTAAATTCAAAAGTTCAGTTGCCTCCAAATCTGCTGAGCAAAGTCTCTATGCAAAATATTTGCATCAGAACTCTGCCCAAACTCTGTCCAAGTTCGGTCCCAGAAAACACCTATAAATAGAAGAGAATTTTTTATTTCAAATCACTCATTCACTCTTCATCTTCTCTTCTCTATTCTTCAAGTGTTTTCAAAATGATCTAAAGCTTTCAAATTATACCTATACATCTCTTAGCCAAAGCCAGTAATATCTATGTTGATTTAGAGTTTTTGGTGTCCAAGAGTTGTAAAGAGGTCGTTCCAATTCAACAACTATCCTGTTGTAGACCGGTCGTGCGCATCGTCACCAAGCACGATGTTGTGAAGTTGGTCGTGCACTTGTCACCAAGCAACGGTGTTGTAAGAGATTGCAAGCTCTCATTTAGTTGCTATAGTGGATTAACATCGAACAAGAGTACTCGAGACTGGATTAGTCCGCTCAGAGGATACCATTACATCGCTGTGTCACTGAGTTTCTCTCTATCTCTTGCTGCATTT